>JARHVA010001673.1:3012500-3213473 GCA_037957365.1 Torreya grandis
ACTTTTTTTTTTTTTTTTAAATTTATTTCCAAGCATGTAAAAGAATTGTAATTTAATTTTAAACATGTTTGATAAATATTTTAAATTTCAATATTCAATTTTGATGCATTCCGTTAAATTTTAGTGTTTAGTATTTACAATTTATACCCAATTTTTTATTATTTTTGATTAAAAATGTTGTTTTTTAACCGTTGGCATTATAGTTAATCTTCGTTTATCGTTATAATTTATTTATCGTTAGATTATAGTTTTTAATTTGTTCGTTAAATGTATTTTAGTTTCTGTTTAATAGTTTATCATTATAATTTATTTATCGTATTTTAATGTGTTAAATATTTTAATTTTTTAATGTTGTTTTCAACATGTTTGCACTTTGCTCCGGGGCCAGATTCAGTCTGTGGTAACCAATCGGCTCCCCCTAATGCTCGCATCGATGCTTGGAAGTATGCCATGTGGGTTGGATTGTCTCAGATGATTTCAATTTGTAACTTTTGCTCAAAGAGGATGTTAGAAGGCATCAATCGCATGAATTACCACCTTTTATGCATTCCTTGTAGCAATGTTACGTTTTGTCTCACTGTTATAGAAGAGGCAAAATGAGAGATGATTGTGGAGTTTGCATTGCTGGATGAAAAGAAAGTAGAGAGGGTAAGGATGCAAGCAGCCCTAACAGAGCCATTGCTCCCGCATTCGTAGAGGAAGAAGAAGCAACTATGATAGAAATTGTGGGCTCTACTTGTGGTCCACGCAAGTGCCATGACACATCTTCATCGACTTTGAGGCAAATACACTCATTTTTTATACTTAGAAACACCCTTAGGGCACAACTTTCGTTGCAAGGTACTGTTGACAATTCTTCCACATGACAGATTGTCTCTTGCCATTCGGAAAATTCACATCTCCATCCAAGGAAAGAAAGAATACATTGGGAAAGAATACATTTTTTTTTCTTTTGTGAGGGCCTTTGCCACAACAAGAATTCCTTCGGACTTTTGTCCGAAGGAATGGTTCATCAAAGAAGGCAAAATGTCACATAACTTCGGAGAAGTGCTAAGGACACAAGTCCGCCTGAAATAACAAAGGAAAGAGCCTAAGACAAAGGAAGTAATTCCTTTGGACTTTTTGTCCGAAGGAATACTTCGGAGAATCCAAGAGAAAAGTCCGCCCAAAAAGCAAGGAAAAGCCAAGGAATAATTCCTTCGGACTTTTTGTCCGAAGGAATTCCTTCAGACAAAAGTCCAAAGAAATTCGAAGGAATAAGTCCGTGGAATTGCAAAGGGTGTCTTTGGAAGGTAGAAGAGGGCAAAACAAGAAATCCGAAGGGCAAGGTACCCTTCGGAAGGGTCATTTTCAACAATCTCGAAGGGCACCGACCCTTCGAGAAGGTACACGTCAAATTCATGACCCCTACAAAAAGCCCGGGTGCCCTACAATTTTTTCGACAAGGGCGCAGATGAAGGGATAGAAGCCCTTGCGGAGGGCACTTGGTCGGTGACTAGACCATGGCAATTTTTTTGAAGGGCATTCTCAACAAAGTTAAAAAACGACGAGGATTAATTCCTTTGGACTTTTTGTCTGAAGGACTTCCTTCGGACAAAAAGTCTGAAGAAATTCGGATTTTTGAACCAAAGAAAAACCCAACAGAATAAAAGCCAAACATAAAAGGAATGACAGGAAGATATCCTTCGGAAAAAACTCCGAACGAATTCCTTCGAACTTTTTGTCCAAAGGAATACTTCGGAGGATAAAGCTGAGGAGATCCAAAGGCTAAGAAGATAGCCAAGAAATCCAAGGAAATATAGACTACTATAGACAAAATACATCCAAATATAGAATCCCGCCAAAAATAGACATGAACAGGCAGACCAGAATAGGATAAAATGCATGCAAGTAAGGGCTATTTTCAATCGTTCGGTCAAAGCTTCATTTGACTGGTTGTTGAAGTCCTGCTTATCTCCGGATCAACTCATGCATCCGAAGGTCCAACTCAGCTTCAACCGGATTCCAAATTCGAACGTCGAGTTGACTGTTCTAGATTTAGAGTTGACTAATTGTTAAACGCCACATCTACTAGGATTTTTCCATGCAAAGGAGAATGATCTCTTCGTCCAACTTAGCTTATCAACGGCCAATTCAGCCTTTCAAACGTTCCAACTCGGCTTCCAACGAATCAAGTCAAAGTTCTAAAATTGACATTGGCATGGATTTCCATGCAAAGAGAGGTGGGCGGTTCAGAACAAAGACAAGTTCACTTCCTCAAGTGCAAGAAGCTTCATGCAAAGACAAAGGGAGAACATATTTTATTGAAAGGCCAAGTCTGCCTTGAGTTAATCTAAGTTAATCATTCTCTTCAATTTTTCAATGCCAATATTTGGCTTTTGTAATTCTCTATAAAATGGCTTTCAGCCTTGATTAAAATGATCCCTCTCTTGGCTAGACTAGACTCTGTCATTGGTGAGTTGTGTAACCTCTTCAATCAATAGAAGGATTGTATTTGCAGATTTCAAGTGTTGGCATAGTGTATATTCATTCAGCAATTTGCATGTGGTAGATTTCTCTCCCTTCCCAAATTCTGATTTGTACCTAGTTGCTAGCTTACCGTATTATGCAGGTCATGTTAAGTGTTCTTTATGTCTTTTGCCGAAGTTGTAAGTGGATGTTAGGTGGCTGCAAAGTGTTTTGTATCAGACCTCTCTCCATCGTTTTCCCTCATGTTTTTGTCATTGGATCGAACTTCTTCATGAAATATTTATGCATAAGTGATTGATTGAAATCAAAGGTCTTCCTTTTCCCTTGTTTGTTTAGTGTTCAAGGTTCCAAGTTGAGTGGATCAATCGTCTGGTGTATCATTTTTATTAGGTAGGATTTCCCCTTAAAGTTTACTTATTTTTTCATGGTAGTCTGCAGCATAGAGTAGAGATCTTCATTGATACATCTTATAGGAACCAGCCTTCTTTGGATGTTCTTCTCACCATTGAGGCACCCACCCTCATGAGAAGATCCCATTGTTTCAACCGGATAGAGGATTGGCCATTTCATGCACGTCTTCGATTTAGGGCGCAGCTCCAGGTTGACAACAGGTACATGATGGAATAAGTAGGCACATGCGAAAGCAGATTAAGCATGCACAAATTTTTGGTACTTCAACAACCTTTTCTTCAACATGGCAATGAACTCGCAGTGGGAATATTTGATGATAGGATTGATAATTACAGGGAAAGGGTACAAGGCACCCTCTTCAAAAGACTTAAGTGGGAAGTTGTTCCAAAATGCAGTTGAAGATGCAAAAGTAATTATTGAAGATCATAAGAGGTTGTGGCGTAAGTTTGGATATACTATTCTTTTTGATGGATGGATGGATGGAAAAATCCGCACTCTAATCAACTTTTTGGTGGCTTCAAATGGTGAGCTAGTTTTTTTGAAGTCTTGATGCATCTAGCAAGATAAAAAAATGCAAAAACTTTGAACTTGATGCTAGAGCAGGTTGTTTTAGAGGTGGGTATCGAGAATGTTGTCTAAATTATCAGAGAATCCAACAACATATGTGACGGTTGAGAGACTTTTCAGGGAGACATCCATCTCTCTTTTGGACCCCTTGCGTAACCCATTGCCTTGACCTTCTTTTGGAGGGCATAAGAAAATTTGATTGGGTGCAACTTGTTGTAGAAGAAGCTATAGAAATAACAAAATATATATACAAGCACCTTTGGGTTCTCAACTTGATGAGAGAGCACACCAAGGGAAAATAGCTTGTTCGAGTAGGGGTCATCAAGTTTGCAATAAAATTTCTTACATTGCAAAGTATTTGTAGTTTGTCGACTCCATTGAAGCGGATGTTTGTGTCTCAAGCATGGGTGGAGTTATCATATTTCAAAAAAATTGGAGTCAAGCATGGGAAGACAATTTTCAATGAGGCTTTTGAAATGAGAGCTACAAAGACTGTCAAGGTAACTTGAAATTTTAATTTAAATTTCAAGTTGTTTCCCTTGTTTTCAAATTTTTAAACTTAAAAGTATTTATTCTATAATTTATTTATAAGTTTGTAACATTAACTTTAATTTGTTTATAACTTTGACGTGTTAGAGCCTTTGGTGAGGGTTTTGCAATTGGTGGATGGAGAGCAAAACCTAATGGGTTATATTTATGAGGCTATGGATAGGGTCAAAGACGTTAGCCAAAACTATTATAAAGAGGGTCATGCCAGATTTGATCTTATTGGGGAGTTGATTGATCGGAGGTGGAACAATCAACTCCACCAACCTATCCATGCAGTGGGGTGCTACCTTAACTCCAAGTTTTTCTACTCCAATGGTTTCGTAGATGCTAGTGGAGAGGTTATGGAGGGGCTCTCAACATGCATTGAGAATATGACATTTGACCTTGAGGTAAGGGACCTCATTATTGCATAGTTGTAGCGTTACAAGGAGACAAGGGGGAGGCTCTTTTTATAGCACTAGTTATCTGAGGGATAGCCACGTGGTCACCAGGGAATAGAAAATGAAGCATTTACTTTTACCTCACCAGCGACATATTTATAATTATTAGTTGCAAAGTTTTGAATATCTTGTTTGCAAGGTCGTGGTGGGAAAATTGGGGTGGACATACGCCACATTTTCAAAGGCTAGCCCCCTGTATTTTATTTCAACCTTGTAGCACTTCTATATGTGAGCACAATTGAAGTTTGTTTGACCTATTCACACAAAGAAGCGCATCAAGTTAAGCCAACAATGTTTTAATGATCCATTCACACAAAGAAGCGCAAGTTAAGCCAACAATACCTCAATGACTTGGTTTTTGTGCAATACAACTTTCGACTTCACACAAAGAAGTTTAAGAACGTATTAGAGGAGCCTATCAATCTAGATGAGATCGATCCCTATAGTAATTGGATTGCATAGGAGGCCACTATGTTTACAGAGGATGAGATTGTTGATTTCAAGAGACAAGCTATGGAAGGTGTAGTTGCAATAGGAGGAGAGATTGGATTGGAGGACATTTTTGAAGATGAGGCAGAAGTAGAGGTAGAGGTAGAGGTGGAGCTACAGGCACAGGTGCAGCCTTCTAGAAAGAGCGAGGCAGGACAACTGAGTGGGAGGACTAGAGTTTCTTAGTTTTTCTTAGTTTTTCAGAGCAGAGAAGAGGAAATTATAGATTCTTGTAATTTGTACTTGTAGATTCTTGTATAAGACTATAAGTATCGTTGTAGTCTATGACTCTATTGTATTTGCATGATCATGCAATTTTGTACTTTATTTGTATTCAAATCTAATAAAAAAGACAGAAGTAGAGGTAGAGGTAGAGGTAGAGGTGGAGCCACAAGCACAGGTGCAGCCTTCTAGAAAGAGCGAGGTAGGACAACTGAGTGGGAGGACTAGAGTTTCTTAGTTTTTCTTAGTTTTTCAGAGAGCAGGGAAGAGGAAATTATAGATTCTTGTAATTTGTACTTGTAGATTCTTGTATAAGACTATAAGTATCGTTGTAGTCTATGACTCTATTGTATTTGCATGATCATGCAATTTTGTACTTTATTTGTATTCAAATCTAATAAAAAATAGTTTCCCAACATTTTACAAACTCATTTGATCTATTTTGCTTCTGCAATTTCTAAAAAAATCATGTTTCTTTGATAAATTTAAGAGTTTTGTCTTTGTCGGTTATTGGCGTTATTTGACCAGCTCTATCGCATAACTACCGGTTACCCAAAATGACCCCTCGGTGAGCAATCGTCAGTTATGGTTATGCAAACTATTGTAAGCACTATGCTTACAAAATTCTTGCCTTGGGTGTATGATGCAGGGGCATCCAGGGCCTCATGCAATCTTGCATCAACCAAAAATATGAATATGATAGGTAGCAATAAGTGGGGTTACAGATCTTTGATGTTAGAAGGTTTGCAGTAATTTTGGATCATTTCGGTAGGTCTGCGGTAATTCTTGGATCCTTAGGCCAATGCAACCCTTGAAAACCCAATCTAGAATTTTACATCACCCCAATTGAGTTATAGAGCTTGCGGTAACTTGAAAATTTGTAGGAAGCAAGGAAGTGACCTAAGGAAAACATCTGTCAATTCAAATCTTACCATGCTATTACATATTTGCGGGAAAATGGAAAATCAACGCAATGGAGCTACAAGGCTTTTAGTAATGTGAGGTTTTGCGGGGACATTCTTGTTATCATTCTAAAGCCACTTGTCAAAACAAATCTCAGCACACTATCATGGTTTGCTGGGAAAATACAAAATATGCTACAGGTGTCGTGGTACCTTGCAGTTCTACAGGAAGCATATTGACATCATTTGGAGCTCATTTGTCAAATTAGTTTATGGCGCAAAGTTATAGATTGTTTCCACAAAGGCTTTTTGTTCGGAACTTGTGCTTTGCTGATTTTTAACAAGGTGTGATTTGTTCAAGTAATTATGGAATTCGTGATAAGTCTTGGTGATGTGTTACGAAAAGAGCCATTGCTGACTATTTGAACATTTGATTTTGAAAGCCATGGAAGTTGATAAGGATTTATTAAATAATGTTTGTGTTCTATTTTGTGATGCATTAATTTATAATGTGTTACTGTGCCTTGGGAATGTGAAAGCATTTAATATTTGTGATACACTAAGGTGTGTCAATGTTGTTAGTGGGGTAAAAGCACTTAATGTAAGTAGGGGGGTCTTGCATCTATATAAGCATGCCCCTATGCCTATGCCAAGGGACTTCTTGGGTAGGGTAGTGGAGGTTAGATCTGAGAGTCTTACTTTGAGGTCGATTACATGCAAAGAATGAGAGTTAGCAAAGTTGAGATCTATGGATCTGATGTTGTGACACATCTCATTTTAAGACCGCGGTAATTCCGAAATCTATAATCAGACTGTAGTGTGTATGCAAGCTGTAATTCCTCATTTGAATCAATAAAGAACATTGTTATTTCACTTTATCATATTGTATCTATGCATAGGACTGCAAATCAGTCCATTCCTTGTGTTAACTCTATGGGCTGCATGGTCTAAGGTTGTCCTTCATTGGATCTCCTAACCGCAACTGCATCAAATATATACCACCTAGAAGTGCTACACAAAAAAAAATTTGGCAAAGAAATTAGAGTGTTGAACAATAATAACACTTGGGCATTATACTATTGAAGATGCGACCTAGTTAGGTAAAGTATGAAAAGTTTATACAATTGATAATTTGATAAGAGATATGCTCTTTATGCAGTTATAAATGCTTATATATCTATAATTATATATTTATGTGTAACAATACACACACAATATGTATTCACATGTAATTATAAGTGCTAAGGGATGTTATACGCTCAGCCTTGTGTGCCTATTTGCTGCCACTTGGGATATTCAAGGTACCATTCTCGTGAATCAGGTTTTTGGTATGTTTCTTTTCTATGATCTTTGTGTTTGTGTTCTGTGATTGCTAGTTTTGGAAATTTTATTGCCGCCGGGATCCATGTTAACACTTATGACTTCAAATCCTGATAAAAATATTTGTCTAGCCAAGGTTTATCTCTAATGTTCTTCAGTGTATTCTGTGCATTCCCCATCAGTGGTTTGATCCATCTCGTTTGTTCTTGATCATTGCCAATCAGCACTGAACACGGTTAGGAAAACAATTTGGTACTTCTAAGTTCTGTAGTAACCAAAATGTTTGATTTTGATTATAATACTGACCGTTGATTATAACGTTGAGTATCAAAGAACAGAATGTGATGCCATTAAAGTTCTTGGATCAATTGGAACATTGCAAATAATTAGATAAGTGTCATTTTATGAGGTTTCCTGATGAGAGTTTTTTTGCCAACCTCACTTTATATCTTAAAAGTATTATCTTCTTTCTGTGTGGTTGATGGTGTTCATGTCAGTGAGCAGACAATCAAATTGATAATGAGATAGGCAGAGTTCTTCTCAACAGTTCTGTCCTTATATCCTTTCACTTCTGTCTCCTTGTTCCTTTAAATAAAATGTTAGGAGGAATGTGGCCTATATTATAGTTATTCTGAAATCATATTCCTTTATCATGTATGAGCTTCAGCAAAGAGTTGTACTCTTGCCGATTTATTTGTTACCAATTTACTCCAGTTTCTAAGCCATATATTCCTTTAATGCATCTAGCGTATAGACATTTAGCTTCTAATTTCTTATTTCAGGAGCAGTGAGGCTTAGTTATATATTTTTTCCTATGCCTGTAAGGACTGCATTTATTTTGGCTTTGATTCAAAAATCATATTTATAAGTAATCCAGCAGATTTATCCTCAGTGTTTCTTAAAAATGATGGTTCTCAACAAAATGAGACTGCCCAGGTTTTACTTAAAAATGATGATTCTTAACAAAATGTGACATTGTAAAGGAACAACTATGCTTGTTTATAGAGTAAATTATTATTTTTAAATGTGTTGAGATTCTAGGGTTCTTTTCTACTCTAATACTGTTATATTGTAAATGGATCCACTTTTGAGTCCCATTGACCTAGTTTGGTCAATGTGGACATTTTTATTATGTTTTCATTCTTGTGGGTTATTTCAGAAAAAACGTTTGTTCTCAAGGCTGTATCATTTAACATAATTTGGCCTTTATTTCAGTTCATGCATGCATATGGTGTATAATTTTGTTTTTCCTTCCATAGGTTGGTGTGGGGTCAATCCTAAAGGCACCTTTGGACGAGGAATCAAGAAGTGATTTGTAAGTATGAACTTTATTTTGTTATTTTATGCCAGGATCTTTATGTTAGTAAGTTTGTGTCTTCAATTGCTTAAAGTTGAACTCTTTTGATGCTTATATTTGGAAAGATGAAGTTCAATTAGCTTGGATTAATTATTGATGTACAATTTCATGCTTAGGACCCCAAAACTACAGTGTGAAAGTGAAACTTGTCCAGATGAGCTGATTTATCCTCCCGAAGATTGTAATGTAAATACCTCGTTGCCTTTCACACTCCAGGTGAGAGACATATTGTTCTGATTTGCATTCAGGAAATAATTTTTGGAATTTTTGATAACACAAGAAACTGGTTAAATCTTGATGTTTATTGGTATCTTACAAATATCATGTGATCAGAATGCTGTCAGATCGAATTGCATTAAAATATTACACATAAACATGTCTAACATGTTTTTGGCTTCAATAATATTATCATTATTATAGAAGCAAGATGACCTAGGCAGTATTACCATTCTGGTTGACTGATTATATAATATCATTGATTCTTTAATGTGAATTCTGTTAATTTGTATATAATGACTGTATTTCTGTTGGAATTCTTTATGCTCATTTTTGAATATTATTTAGAGGAAGCTTCTCTGTTGCAGATCTGTCGTGTGGAAGATATTATTGTAGATGGGCTTGTGAAAGGTAGTGTTCTTCATGTTCACAGAGCCAGAACGGTGGTAGTCAGGCAGGGTGGTTCTATAACTGCATCTGAATTAGGTATTGATTGTCTTTTGTGGACAAAAATTTCTGTGCAGATTATCCAGAAGAGCTTTGGAAATTGTAGTGTTGCAGAGATATTTGTTCTAAATTTGTATAATCATGTTAATTTGTATAGTTAGTATTCTTAGTAATGAGATCTTAAAGATATGTACTGTTACGCGAGAATTAAAAACTGTGACATACAATACTGTCATGGATGTTGACTTAGAAACCCTACAATCCTACTTGCTTCTGTTTAATGAAATTTGTTTATAGGTTGCAAAGGAGGAGTTGGTAAAGGAGAGGTTTCAAGCAATGGTGTAGGAGGTGGGGGTGGTCATGGTGGAAAGGGCGGCTCTGGGATCTTTAACGGTACGGTGAGTGAAGGTGGGAAGGAATATGACACTGCAGATCTACCCTGTGAGTTAGGGAGTGGAGGTGGCGGTGGCAATTCATCATTAGAAGAGATGACTGCAGGAGGTGGTATAATTGGTAAGAAACTGAATCACTTTTCCACTAGAACAAGGCCATATGAACTAGTGCAATAGAATAATGATCATTTGTGTTGTGAGTACAAGTGCAAACATAAAATGTTGGATTTTATTCTTTAGATTTAGCATCATTGAATGAAAGTTTGAGGTACATTACCTAGACTACAGCCACTATACTTGAAATAATGCAAAACAGAACCAAATATATGGGTGGGTCTAAACACTGAAGGAAAATACAAATACTTGATTATACCTGACTAACAAGTTTTTGGCTATACAGAATTCCTCTCAAGATTGAAGTAGATGGATGCTTGAGTGGGAGCACTGAGGTTTTGGCTTCCAGGACAAAAAGACTACTGAACACGGGTATAAAGATGCAGTGTAAATGATGGTCGAATTTAAAGGACTATAACATTAAGGTAGAAAACAGCAGGGCTATGGGGCTGCATCAAGATTTCCAGTAGGATCTATAATTACCCTTTTCTTGTATCCAGAAAATCTGTGCATTAGTACTTGTCCCAGCCGTCAACCATAGTTTTGGGGGTGTGCACACCAGGTCTAAAAATTGACATGTTGAATACATGCTCTGGGTGCACACATGCTCCTGCACCTGTACCCTATACATTTTATGAATTGCAATGTTACTGATATAATTTAATAGATGTCAAAGGGGTTGTCATGTAATGGTTATAAGGTACACTCGAAAGAGCATGCCCAAGGTTCAAATTCCTCTCATTGCAGAAAGGTGGCCCATTGCTCCAACAAACACATGGCGAGGTTGTGGTGTAATGAAGATGGGGTACATTAGAGGGTGGCCCAAGTTTAAATTTTAAGAATTCGAGTCAAACTTTTTCTATACAATAATATGGTCAAAGCTAACGTTACTCTTTGCTAATGGCTTCGCATAATAGCCTCACCCATAATTTATCAAGAGTTATGGTGTATAATAAAAACACGGGCTATACCCTACATGGGCGAGTTTTTTGAGTCTGCATTCAAGTAATCTTGGCTGCAATCCACTAGGAAATAGATGAATGAAGGAGACCATCAAGGCTTGCCCAGTGTTCATTATCATGATTCATACACTATTTATTATAAATTGCTCTTTGTAATATATATATAAATTTATTAGGCGAGTGTGAGTGTGTGTGTATGTGTATTATAGAAGTCTTTTGATGCTGATGACAGCATGTATTGTAGACAATGACATTAGCGAAGAAATGTTGAGGCCAATAATACAAGTTATTTATGGTAATGTTGGGTGCGCCCGAGACAGAACTGTTATTGAGAATGAGGATGAACATTGTGCATGAAAAATGGGACCCAAAGTAAAATGAGTATAGTTAAGTCCTGACTTTGATATGTGCCATGGAAGAATGAAACACAACTACAAAGTGGTAGAAATGTTTTGAGCTATATACAACACAGGTCCTATGCTCTTATGCTCTGATGCTCTTCCTACCTTTTTATCAAGCTGCTTTTTACTTCCCACACTCCATTATATCTGAAAATCAAACTCTCAAGGCCACAAACCAACTAGCTAATCTACCCCTCAAGACGGGATCTACTTGAGAAACAACTTCTTGTTATTTAGAGCTGCTGTCTCTCAAGATAGCAACCAAGTATCTAGAGACAACCTACTTAAATACCTGCATCAAAAATGCCCAGAAATAAGTCATTCAACCCTCTTTTTCATCTAAGACAGGCTGAAAGCTAATGGATGCTTCCTGAAATTGAATTACCCATCCAAGCTTTATTTTTCCATGGATGAGAAGGAACAAAGGCTATAGATGCTCAAAAAAAAAAAACACCTGTATGTCGCTTCAGGGGAGCCTCCCTAGGACCTAAAGTTCTAAGAGCATGGATTCAGGTAATCTGGAAGCCATCTATATCAATTAACATCTTAATGATGCCAGAAGGATACTTCTTGGCTATACTTCCATTGAAGAATTTCCATGAAGGTCTAAATATTGTATTTTCATGAAACTGTGGTCTCTTGTATTCCATCTCAAAATATTTTGAATTTTCCAAGTATAGCCCCAGTTTGGGTCTGCTTGTCCCTAATCCCAAGTGAATATTGGAAATAATCATCACAACGACAGATAGATGATGCAATTAGTGAGTAAATCACAATTTATGACCTCACAGTGCAGCTAGGAATCTTAAACTATTCCAAGAGATGTGTGAGTATAGATCTAGGAGAATGAGTATAAATTTAGGAGAATGAGTGTATATGTAGGAAAACCTCTAACATGCATAATATGACTAGTAATGGGGAGCATAGAATAGGAGCTGTGGGTACAAACCATTTAGATGCAATATCTTCCATGAGAACGAGCATCTAGCAAGATTTTGCGCCACTAAGTCCCCTTGAGGGGATCCCCTATGATGATGGAAAAAAACAAGAAGGAAAGCAACACCCAAGACCAGTCGAGGAAAATACCACTCAAGAGCCCCGAAGAGGATTAATGAAGGACGATCTAAAGACCAATTGAGCATCTCGCCAAGGGACACTAGCTTTTACGGAGGTCAAATTTAGCAAAGCCTACTCAAGGAAAGGAAAGGTACAAACCAGCCAAAGACTCACCTCAACCTTTAAAATCCATTTGAAGTATGAGTTCAACTAGTGGAAGAAAACCTAAAACAAAAACAATTTTACAAACCCTATAGATCTAAAATGAAAAACCTAAAATAAATATGAATCTCAAGAGTCTTACCTCTCAAATACCTGCCAAAATCATTTAAAACCAATGGAAATCATGTCACAAAAAATATTAAATGATTAGATATATTATAGCAGAGCAAAGAACAATATAAATTGAATGCAAAAGTGAAAAACACATTTTTTCACTGCCAACTGTTATTTTGCAGAAGAGGCAAGTTACTCAATAGGTTTTACGAGAGTTACTTGATAGGTTTTACGAGTTTCGATGTTTCTTGGTGAGCAATAGTGAGTTTTAAATCCAAGATATCATGTCTCAACATGGCTAAAATTATGAGAATGTCATTATACAACCTAGTCTAATCAAAGTACATAAGTCCGAGGAATTAGGAAGCAAGATGATTATATAGGCTAGAAATGCTCTAGGTTTGTGTACTAAATGGATGCCACATAGTGGGACACTACATTATCAATCTAGATATTTCCCAAGTGTTTGATTGATGCAATTGACAACTAAAACTCTTTTGGATTCAACTCTTCTACCATTCAAGGGAATTAAAGTTGTACTACCAAAACTAACTACAATATTTCATTGAATGGAATGATTCTAAACTTATTCTCATCATCTCATGGACTACAAGAATGGGGCAATCTATCTTTGTACCTATTTTTCGTCACGGGGTAAGGGATAAATGTTCTACTAGATGATACATGAAACAAACAAATCATTTTTGGCCTCTTGATGATGGAGCAAGGTCCATGTTCCACAAACTTTTAATTTTCATATTGCACTCTGCTTTCTCAATGCTAGTGTTGCAGGGAGATACGTTCCCCACCCCCTTCGATGTGTCTCTAGTATGGGAGACGGGTACGAAGATGTCTCTCATACCCAAAGACATTTGTTGGAGACTTTCAACCTGACTGTTTCCTATTACCAAAAGCCCCATACCCTAAACATGTTTTTTAAACCTTAAATGCACAAATTTTCTTATAAAAAACACAAAATAAACCACATTTAACCAATCAGTAGTCAGATTTGAAGAGTTTGTAGTCAAAACTAGAGGAAACTAGTCCCCATCGCTGGATAACCAGTCATTGTTGCCAGAATTAACTAGTTTTGGTCGAAAATCATAGTCAAAGCCACCGAAAGTAAGGCATGAATCAAGTCTCGACTTTAATAAAAGCTAGAGAGTAGTATTCTATATTTATTTCTGTCATTTTGTAGTAAAATGTAAAGGCTGGAATTTATGTTTAAACACTTCTGAGCAGGGTTAGGGTAGTGAAGTGTTGTCATGACACTTGAACGATAATGTAGGGCATTGTCGTTCAAATGCTGTGATGACACTTCACGGGGTGCAAGGCATTGTTTTCCCCATATTGTGTTTAGCTTAGCTTTAGGCTTTTTATTTATTTTTAATAGTCTAGTTTTTATTTTTAATATTTAAAATTTATGTACTCCGAACAACAATGGCCTGCATTGCCATTCAAGTGCCGTGACGACACTTCATGGGGTACAAGGCATTGCCCTCCCCATACCACGTTTAGCTTGGCGTTAGTTTTTTTTTTTTCCCCTCTAATAGTTTAGTTTTTATTTTTAATATTTATAATTTATAATTATTATTTTATGCATTTTATTTTTTGTAGTTTAGGTTTAACTTTAGTTTTTTTTTTTTTTTTTTAATAGTTTAGTTTTGAATATTTAATATTTATAATTTATTATTCTATTTTTTTTATTTTATGTAATATAAAATATTTAGTTTTAGTTTTAATTTTAATTTTATTTAATTTTTAATTATAAATTTTAATTTAATTTAAAAATTATTTTCTTATTTTAGTTTAGGTTTTTAAAATTTTAAATTACTATTTAAATAATTCTCAAATTAGAATTACTAATTTTTTAAATTTTTTTGGTCAAAATGTCAAGGGGAAGGAAAGAAGCATTGTATTTGCTTGCAAAGTATTGCAATCACATTCCCAAAGGGAATGGTGGAACAACATAGATCACTTGTAAACTTTGTGGGAAGCCCTTTTAGGGCAATTACATGAGGGTGAAGGCTCATTTTTTTTTAAGACCAGGAAAAGGGGTTGAACCGTCCGAATGAGGAAGTGTGGTATGAAGTGATGAAGAAACAAGAAAGTGCTGAAGGCAAAGTGACTTCTTTAAGCTTTTGAATTTCATCCGCAAATCAAACTTAGAGTCATCCTATCATAGGAACCACGAGAACATTATTAGAGCTAGATGTGTTTTTTGGACATGCAACAAAGGATGTGGGGTATTCTTGTAAGAGACCACACATCGACGTTCAAATCCCATCGGAAGCATGTTTGATGTGCATGGTCGAAATGTAGTGGATGCAGTGATTACACACTTATTCTATGCAAATGGAATACCATTCAAGGTTTCTTTCTCCCCTTATTATGAGGAGATGGTTTGTGCGATTAGCAATGGGCCGGTGGGGTAAAACCCCTTGGATATGAGAAGCTTCGCACGACTCTTATTGACAAAGAAAAAACAAGAATAGAACAACAAACTGCGCCTGTTAAAAAAATGTTATCTATAGAAAGATGCAACTTTATGATGGACGATTTTGTTGATACTAGAAAGTGCCCTCTTTTGAGCATTATGGTAACTTTTTCTAAAGGCCCTTATTTTTTGAAGGTAATCGACTATTTGGAACAAGATAAAAATGTAGAGTTCCTTCTAGACCAGCTATGTGATGCAATTGAGGTGGCAGCGTCACATTTTGTCCAAGTTGTTATAAACGTTGCTCTGATTTGTAAAACAGATGGCTTGTTGGTGCAAAAAAATATAAACATGTATTTTGGACATCATGTTGCATGCATGCATTGAAATATGGCTTAAAAACATTGACAAGTTTCAGTGGATTTCTAAGCTTATTGAAAATGACAAGAAAATACAAATGTTCATATGCAATTATCACCACACGTAGGTTATTTATAAAATATTTGCCAAGGTGGAACTTCTCAAACCTATAAATGCATGGTTTGCTTCTTTCTTTATACTTCTTGTGTCATGTTCTTTTTTTCAAATAAAGTAAAAAATAATGAAGTTAATATTTTAAGTTGTCTAAGTGACTTACTTTTTATTTTATTAAAAAAAAAGTGACTTCATAATACTTTATTGTTATTAGAAATAAAAGGGTGAGAAAAGGAAAAAGTGAAAAGAAAAATGTAAAAGTGAAAAGTATAACTCTAACCCTAAAAGCGACAATTGAGTCTATATAATGAGAGTCCTCATTGTAAATCATTCAATTTTTATTATCAATATTTCTCAATTGGTTGAGCCTTCCAGTTCATTGATTTTAAGCATAAGTATGAAAACCTTTATAGTTGGAACGAATTGCGAAGACGAAAACCCTCACCATTAGGATTTATGTTTGAGGATGAAAACCCTCTAACCCTTTAAGGCAATTTCATATAGAAATTACAAGTGCGCTACATCAAAATCTTCAAATATTGATTCAGTAGATCACTAGGGTTTTAGATTTGTATGTTTTCATGTTGGCGTAGGGTTTAATGTTATGATTGCAAATCACAATCTAAAGCAACAAGTTGGGTGCATCATTTAATATAGCCAACATTGATTGAGTTTGTTGGAAAAATTTCCACCAAGTGCAGAAATAAGATCACAACGTACAAAAGGGTTTCAACCTCACAGTACAAAGAACGCAACTAACAATAGGATTTCCAGAGCTAACTAGGGGTTCACAAGGGTTTCATAAAATATTATTTTTGCCTTTTAAAGATCAAAGTTTGTAGGAATAAGAACAACAAATAATTCCAACATTTTAGCAGCAACACACTGCCTTTTCAGCAACAAATATAAGGTTGAAATTTCATAAATATTGTTAGCATTTCTTTGTAATCTGATTTTGACAATAAATTCATATTGATATTGTTAGAATTGAAACAAAGCTGATACTTTGTGAAATTATAATTCTGCTATATCTTTGAAAGCAATTATAGAATCATTTATTTAATTACCAATTTAGAAAATAAGGGTTTACGTAAAATCCATAATTGTTCAAATTTGTCAAGAAAGGGACATTTCATTGATATTATAGCTGGTAATCTCGCCACCATGTTGGAAAGAATTAATATTTTGTAGATACTATCTGATGCATAGCCTATGAATCATGGAGTTAATGAGTAAATATGCTTTGCAAATAAATCTTTACAGGGCAAGGAAGAAATTTGAGCAGCGGCTTCATTCGAAAAATGTTTTACTCAGTATTTTGGAGGAAGTGGCAAACTGTTTGTCCATGATAAGACAGTCAAATTCTGAGTTTATGTTATGGGCAGTGAATACATCGATGCTTCATTTGGCCAAGCCCAACCTTTTGAGACACCCAGATCTAGATGTGAGACTTGTAGTTATCATGAAATTACAAGAATAACAGCTCCTAAAAAGCCATACAATAACAACACCATGAGGGAAATATTCTAGTTGATTGTGATAAGATTCTGAGGTATGGATAAAATCAAAAGTCCTTATTTTGTTAAGAGGGTTATAATTTTAGAAATTGTTGCAAAGGTCAAATCTTGTGTTCTAATGTTAGATCTTGAATGTGATGGTTTTATTCTCCAAATTTTTGAACATTTCTTTGCTATTGCTTATAAGAATCATGCAAAAAATATTATCGTCTCAATGCAAACAATCATGACATTGATTCTGAATGAGAGTGATGATATTTTCCAGCCACTCCTATCAAATTTTATTGACTAATGTGAGGATGTGTAGGAAGTTTCACCAACAATGCGTGCATTGGCTAAAAGTGTGGGTGATCAATGGGAAGAAAAATTGAAACCATACTTGACATAAATGATAGCTGAACTGAACAAGAACTCTTAGAAAAATAGCAGCAAAAATGATCTTAGAAGAGAAAAACTTTGCTTCTCATACAAAGAACCTTGGGAGCCAAGCTACAATTGTCTATGTAAAGGACACATAGAAGTGTTGCCAGATGAAGAACCAAAAAAAGTGTTAGATGTAGCATAATCTCAAAAGGTTGAGGAAACAAAAATCAATGAGAAATCAACAACATCAACATTCGCTGAATTACGACAGTTCAACCAAGAGCGAACAAAGAAGGTAGAGCAGAAGATTGAAGAGCTACAATTATTGATAACAAAAGAGAGAGGTGCAAGTCCTAATAGAGTTGGATAGTATGAAAAGGCTCATTGAAGATATAACTCTTAAGTTTGCAGAGTTCTCAAACTGCGGTGGAGAACAACATTGAGTGAGGTAAATGTTGCTAGTACTAAGCATTCAATCACTCTTGTAGATTTGCAAATGGTAAAGAGTACATTGGAAATAATGAAATCAAAATATCTGTGATTAAAGACATATATGGTCATTGAAATTGTAGAAGAAGCCTCAACTGCATCTGAGGAAATGCAAGAAAGGGTTGATGCCCTTACTATGAAGTTTAGCTTAGTTTTTTCTTCACTTCACAAGACAGAAGAACCACAAATTTTTGCAGCAGTTTTCAGTGAGATGAATGGAGAGAATATTTTTCATGAAGAACAATTCCCAGGGAAGCGAAAAGATGCAAATTCAAAGTTTATAACTAAGATGGTTGGGGAAGCATCACAAGAAGGAATGGAAGAAATAGGAAGATTGGTTCGGGATCTTGGTATTTGCAAGATAGTTCAGGCATTGCTTGGGGACAAACAATCTTTGGGAAGGGTGGATTGTCATGTTCCCTTTTTCAAATAAAGTTAATATTTTAAGTTGTCTAAGTGACTTGCTTTTTTTTATTATAAAAAGAAGTGATAACTTAATAATATTTTATTATTATTAGAAATAAAAGAAAAAGGTGAGAAAAGGGAAAAGTGAAAAGAAAAGGGTAAAATTGAAAAGTATAACCCTATCTCTAAAAACGACAATTGAGTCTATATATTGAGAGTCCTCATTGTAAATCATTCAATTTTTATTATCAATATTTCTCAATTAGTTGAGTTTTCCAGTTCATTGGTTTTAAGCACAAGGACGAAAACCTTTATAGTTGGAACAAATTGTGAGGATGAAAACCCTCACCATTCAGATTTAGGTTTGAGAACGAAAACCCTCTGAACCTGTGAGGTGAGGTAATTTCATCCAAAAATTACAAGTGTTCTACATTGAAATCTTTCAATGTCAGTTCAACAGAGCACTAGGGGTTTAAATTTGTAAGTTTTCATCTTAGCCTGGGCGCATTATTTAATACAACAGCGCTGACTGAGTTTGTTGGCAGAATTTCCACCAAGTGCAGAAATAAGATCACAACTTACAATAGGGTTTTAGATGCCTAGTATAGAGAACACAACTAACAATAGGGTTTCCAAAGCTAACTAGGGGATCACAAGGGTTTCATAAAATATTCTTTTGCCCTTCTAAAGATCAAGGTTTGTAGGTATAAGAACAACGAATAAATTCCAATATTTTAGTCGCAACACATTGCCCTTCCAGCAGCAAGTATAAGGTTGGAATTTCATAAATATTGTTAGCATTCCTTTGTAATCTGATTTTGGCAAAAACCCATTTTGTAAGAGGATTAAAGAATTGAAATAAAGCTGATACATTCTTGTGAAATCAAAATTCTGCTATATCTTTGAAAGCAATTGTAGAATCATTTATTTAAGTGCTAATTTAAAAAACAAGGGTTTACGTAAAATCCAGAATTGTTCAAGTTTGTCCAGAAATAGACATTCCATCTGGACTGTCTTTATGCTGTCAAAGGGGCCTTTTGTTCCATTGTAGTTAGTGATGCATGGGCAACTTGGAGACAATCTACATCAAATATTGCAATTGAGGTGAGGTATATGGTCCTTGATGACCATTTTTGGGCTGTTGTTGACTTCATTCAGCGCATTTGTGAGGTAATCTGTTTTGTGGATTTAAACTAGCTAAAAGCGTCTACCATTAAACACAACCTAGGAGGTCCACCCTTGACCAGCAGACAGTTCCATTGATCCCTTCATAACATTTTAGATGCTATGTACTCTGCCCTACAGACATTCCAGAGCACTAAATTCACCGGAACAGAGCTACAAACCTTCTTGCCAAACACATTACTTTCTACTTCAATCCGTCAATCAATATTACTTAAGCAAGGGTTTAGGTAGGGGCGTGCTTCAGATAGAAGTTCTCTTAATAATGTAAATCCCAGGGCAAACCTTCGACCATCCTTGTGCCCATTTTCTCAGGTAAAGTCCTCAGGAGATTTCTGTAACGAGCTGCCCTGCATTCATAGCCCTTCCCCTCCTGCCTTTCAAACATCTGCAACATCTCTCCCATCCAGCAGCGCTTCTGCATCTTAATATGATATGGACATAATGTCATCTGATGCTTACCTTTTACATTGGACACTGGGCCTTCCTTCCCCAAAACACACACAAGCAAATATGCATGGTTCTAAAAGTGCCTCTGCAAATTCATATCAGAAGATGTCTGATCCCAAATTACAGTCTTTAGATACAAGCCTCATATTGTTTTGAAAATAAGGAGACCATCCCGGAGAAAGTGTTTCAGCAGCAGGTGATCCTCTTGCAGCAAGAAAAACACAAGACAGATGTGATAGAGAGCATGGTCTCCAAGAGGGGCAACGTCCACAGAAGAAACTTTTCACACGTCAACATTTAAATGCCCTGTTACCTGGGAAAATAATTCTGGCACTGCATCCACTCAAATGGACATGATGACATGCACGCTATACTGCCCAAATCCACAGCAGAAATTCCCCTTAAACTTGCCTGCAAGGGAAAGTACATCTGACTCAGCAGGCACGTCCTAACCAGAATTTCATAGGACTGCCCCATGGAGTAGTTTATATATATTTTTTGGCAAAGGAGAAGGTAGGACCAGCATGGGTCTGCTGTGAAAAAATTATAAGTCTGCTTTTGACAGCACCACAACGTAGTTGTGGGAATGCCGATTCAATCTGGGCCCCCAAAACTGGATATAGTTATTAATTAGAGCTTTAAGTGTTTTTCTATTTCCAATAAATGTTATATGTAAACCTGTGATGATGGTATTGTAGACTTGTTAGTTTATAAAAGCTTAGGTTTATCTGCAGATGCACTGTATAATCAATAGCCTGAGCTTTTGTTCATTTTGAAAAATCTCAGCCCTCATAGTCATTTTCTGAACAAAATTATCTAGAACCTGATGTAATTACCTCATTATACATGCACACACACACACACACACATTCTGGAATCATGAATTAACAAAAATAAAAATAAAATGTTTTTATTTATCATATTTATGAACTGTATTATTGAATTGCTATTGATAAAGATCTGCTCTGGAGAAGGGAAAAATAAATATAGCTCGCATGCTTTGCCAAGGATGCCTTAGCACGACTCTCAAAGTCATGTGCAGTAGCAATACCAAACCAAATGCAACAAGTAGTTCGGCCCTGGGCCAAGCCCTGGCTGAACTTCGGAAATCTGTCCCACTTTTTCTCCGGGTGATTATGCAATGTAGCAATACAATATAGCTGATGGTTGAAAAATCTTTTATCCTCCCTATCTCCATAGGGCCCTATCAGTGTATCAATGACCTGAATTCACATGAGGAATGGTGCTCTCTGGGGAATAACCTCAAGAATGCTTTTGGTCAAGTCTATTTTCTGATGTGATGATACCCTAAGGAATCAACAAAGGAAGAGGGATCAACGTCAGGCCAAAAGAGGGCAGTTGGGCTCGACCGCCCACCTGCGTATCTATCTATAGATGGGCAGAAAGATGGGGCTGGGGAGTTGAGATCATGAATGTGTTAAGTGTTATCCTAAGTTGCCAATAAAATAATTTTCTAAGAAAAATTTTAAATAATTTGCTATTAAATCTAATTAAAGAAATTGGTATTTTTAAAATTATTTAAAATTTATGAAAATAAATAAAAATATCTTATAATTTTAATAAAAAATTTAAATCTTAATTTAATTTTTTTTCTAAAACATATTTTACATTATTATATATTATAGTCTAATACTATAGCCGAATTTATATTTGAATTTCGAATATTAACTAATAAGCATAGATCACACGAACTAGTCAAATGCAGGCAGTATAATACATAATAGCAATGGAAAAATGATTTCATAGGTATTAAAATTTGTAGGCTTGGCACAGCGCTTTCATAGTCAAATGCTGGCATGAACCAAGTATTCCCTGCAAGTGGAAACAGCTATGCTGGCCGGGGGTAGGCAGCACTTGCAGAAAAGGAGTGCATTGTGACTATATTTCGTGTTGACTGGCAACTGGGGACAGCAATTATCTGTCTTTCAATGTATGTAAACAAACTTTGATTAAAAATCCAGAAACTATTAAAATCTATTTATCTGGCAAAAGCATTTCGTGGCCCTTGGGCATTCGAAAACTTTGATTTTATTGTTGGAAATCGCCGAATGTGGCCTAGGTGTTATCTTTCCATTCAAATAATAGAATTTCAGGACATCCATATCTAGAATACCAAGAAAAAATGTAGATGCTAACATATTTCATTTCATCTATGTACACGGTCATCAAAATAAATGTGAGTATATAGAGAAAAATGATCCATGACCAGGAGATGCACTGTATCATGAAATAAAGTCAAATTTATCCAAAAATTAACCAACCATATTCAGCCTATATTTACTACTCTCCCTTTAATAAAATTAGGTGTCCCACCTATTCACCATTCTTCAAGCTGAGGGTTGGTAGATTTTGATTGATCTTGATCCAACTGTTCAGGTGTGGTAGATTCTGTAGGCATGGGAGGAAAATCAACAGTTTGCTCCAAGTTTTGAAATAGTTTCTCAACAGGTGCAGTTGATGCAGCAGGCCTGTGACTATGGACTGATCTAGCCTGCTTGGGTTGTCAATGTTTTGGTGAGATCCTGGTGGCTGGTGTGAAAATTTGAATGTTTTCTAACTGCTACTTCATAAACTGCCTGAATGCCTGCCTCTAAATCAGATTAGGAGTAGCCTTTGCATCCAGTCATGGATTTTATGAGCACTATCTTCTTTGGTGACAGGGCCTCCTTTCTCACGGTTATTTGTAATGTTAAGACCCTAAAGCACTAACTAGATTTTAAATTATCAAAACATTTCCTGTTTTATGTCTTCTTTTCTATGATTAAAGATGCAATCAGCTCACGAAAACATCAATCTAATGGTGTTTACATAGTTGCAAGCATCTTTGTACATCCCAAAACATTTAATAAGGTGAACTGCATAGGTGAGCATGTGTAACCATAGATTGCATAACTGCCACTCAAACTTGCTGCAAAAAAAATATTGCTGGTTTTTTAGTACTCTTGTTGGTTATTGGTGGTTAATGTTTTTTTGATAAATTTAATTATTTTTTGCCTTTGTCGGTTATTCCTGGTTATTCAACCAGCTCTGTCAACCGCCGGTTACCCAAAATTGCCCCTTCGCGAGTACTCGCTGGTTATAGTTATTGTAACAATATGCATTTCATGATAATTAATGTCAATAACACTTCACAAATAACATAATTGGATTAAGCATTTTGTATGCATTCTATGCAAGTATTAATAATCTTTTGTTCTTTCTTTTTGTTTGTTGTAATATTGGAGGATTTTTTATGCCCATCCATCTTTTAACTTGTTTCATTGCGGGTTCCTTCCCTAACAGAGCTATTTTTACGTATACTTTGTTTGTATGGTTCAGGGTTTAACCACTTTAGGTTTTCCCCTTCATGTGTGGCTTACATTTCTTTAATTCTTGGTAGTTAGCTGCAATTTATAAACTAGGGTTTTTTACCCTAGTACTTTATTAATATAACTGGGTGTTTTATTTGTGTCCCATTGTCCTACTTTGGTCAATTTGGACATTAACTGAATTTTGTTGTCTGTATCTTTCATAAGGTTAGAGACATCCTTATTTTTTTATTTGAATATTGACTCTTATAGGCTTTTTTCTTGTCCATCTGATTTTTATGTTGTTAAATGCAGCTTGTGGATGTTTAGTTTTCTTGAAGGAGTCTTTTTGATATCTAGTGTTTCAAGGTGAATATTTAATCTATTATAGGCACACAACTATATGGATTTAGATATGAATTATTATCCCCTGCTATTTCAAGTATTTTTAGTCTAGTTTGGAGATTCCTTACATGCTTTATAATTTATGCATAGTGGTCCCAGTGACGATTTTCTTGGCCATTTCATGACAATAATAGACTTCTTATGTATGTTTAAGTCATTGCATACTTTCTGTAGTTGCTAGAGAACCCCTGTTTCATTATTTATGCACACTTGTCGCATTGACCATTTTCTTGGTCATTGCATGACCATAATACACTTAGATTTTTGAGATTGTTTCCACAGGTATTCATTTTCAAAACATATATCTGGATACCACTTTTTTCAATCCACTTCACTTTACTGACAATCGGGGTCTAATCTTCTAAACCCCTCTTTGGGGATAAATTGGATCATAGAAAATAATAGGTTTGGTGATCATTTTTGGAACATAATCACTTTCTATTTTGTTTTTTATTTAATTGCTTGAAGGTCATGTATTCTCTAGCTGTGCAAGAAACACTGTCACAATCTACCATCAACCAGATCTTTACATTTTCGTTCATTTGATATTTGTTGCCTGCTATTTGATCTATATTTGTTTGTCTGTCAGATCTGTTCCAATTTGTTCAGTGTTTTTAATACAGATGCTTGGACCCTTGACTTTTGAAATTTAAGTAGCATCCCTCACATTGCTTAGTTATTCTATCAAATCATTACTGTAACATTTGATCTCGTCATTGCTATTAAGATCTTGAACTGTTCGTTAAGAATCCAATTCAACATATTGAGACTTCCAGGAAAAAATATATTTGCATACGTTCTTTCTTTACAGATCTTGATATTGGTTGTTTTCGATTATGCCTGGTTGGGGTACCCAATAGTCTAGATATTGGTTGTTTTCATGGTATACTTAGACCAATGGTTTATGCCTGGTTGAGGTACCCAATAAGCACACTTATCGCATACAAGTGTTTCTTTCTGGACAAATCCTTATGTTGTATAATGAAATTATAATTTGGCTGGGCGGCCCCTAATGTCTCAAGTTGTGTGCCAACTTCCTTTGTTTCTTCATTAAAATTTATTTTACATCTGGTTAATGGTTTCTAGCAAACTTATGTCAACAAATATTAGAAATCCTTATGGATAGTGACATGCTGTTTATAGTATTCGATATCACGATATAAAATATAATCACATTTTTTTTGGAACAACAAGAAATTTGAAATAGTTGTAGTTTATAGATTAGATTTTCTGGGTGCATATCTAAAATATGTATTAACCTTGAATTGATAAAATAAGCTTGTAGTGTGGGTATGTTTTTTCAACAGTTCTGGTATTTAATAGAATTTGGTTTTGTAGTGGTTTGTACTGATGTTTTGGAATGAATCATCTGCCTGCTTGCAGTGATGGGTTCCAAGGAACATCCATTATGGAAGTTGGACATTTTTGGATCTGTGAAAGCAGATGGAGAAAGTTTGGAATTGGTGACAGGAGGTCGGATTGGGGAATTGGTCGGTGGATCTGGTGGCGGTTCTGGGGGAACTATTCTTTTGTTTTTACAGACTCTTACACTTGGTAACAATTCTATGCTTTCCAGTGTTGGGGGACATGGAGGTCAAGTTGGTGGCGGAGGTGGTGGTGGTGGAAGGGTGCATTTTCATTGGTCCAGCATTGCTACTGGGGATGAATACGTTCCCATTGCAAATGTAAATGGCACAATTCATATGAGGTACTTGTTTCAGACTTGGAGGTTATAGTGTGCTTAATACGTGTTAGAAATAATCTTATGGCAGTACTATTTTTATTTGTTTTTTCTATTCTAATTGCGCAGGGGAGGAAATGGAAGTGACAAAGGAATTTCTGGGAAGGATGGCACTGTTACTGGAAAAGAATGCCCGAAAGGACTTTTTGGTCTATTTTGTCTGGTAGGTTTTGTTTTCAGTCTGATATTATTGTCAAACTCGGTTTGTTGTATTTTTCAAATTCTATTGTGCCAGTGCAACTCCACCAACTATTTTTTTTTGCTTTGTAAGCAGATTAGTATATTAATTGTATTGCAATAGTTAAAAGCACTCTTCCAGAATGCAAATCAGGCATTGTCTTGTGCTTAGTCTCTTCACAAATATCAAAGCATGATCTTATATTTGACCTTGGGTAACTATTTTAGAATAGTGGAATTCCTGAAAAGCCGAATGTTTTGAAGTGGAATTCCAGTTAGGCCAAGCTTTGTAACATATATCTATTGCGAAATTGATGCTCTTTGTAGATGAATGCAAAACCATTTTTTGAGAGTTTCAAAATGGCAATTTCATACTTACCAGTTGTTTTCCAATTAAAACCCACCGAGGATTTGAACTAAACAATGATGCTATTTTTTTGGTTCCTACCATGATTGGCATTGATAAGGAAGCCTTTATAAATAATTGACTGGTTTGCTTACTTTGACTACATATCACATGAAATGAACCTTTCTTGTTGAACACTTTGATACTGGCAATTTTGGGCTTTGAATCTGTGGCTAAAATGATTGATGAGCTCAATGTGCCAGCAACATAGCTTGAATATTTATTAAGTAAAATTAATATCATGCTGTAGAGGGCAGGAACTTAGCAAATATCTTTTTTGTTACCTTCGAAAGCCACAAATAAAAAATATGAAAGCAGGAGTTGTATCTTTAATGCTTTTTGTGTGTTATTTCATTCTTTGAAAACACAATTGCTTTTTGTTTGAGGGTGTAGGAATTTGCAAGATATTGGTGTAGATGTGTGCTGGCCCCACATTGTCACCTAAGTGATTCTCATGGGAATTTCTTTTTCTGCATACTGGCATGAATAAGTCTTTTATAAATTTAATAAATCTAGAAATGTTGCTCAGTTGTTTGGACTTGACGGCACTAACTAAAGTTAAAATTTTCAAAACATTGCCTTTTTTATGTCTTCCATTCTTTGATTAGTGACAATATCAAATTCAGAAAATATCAATCTGATGATACTTTCACAGTCACAAGCATCTTCTTACATCCCAAAACATTTATTGAGGTGAAGTGCATAGGTGAGCCGGCATGTGTAACAATACTTGATTCTTTATAATCAATGACAATAACACATATTATAAGGGGATTAATTAGTTTGTTTGCATTTTATACAAATATTTTTAAATCTTTTGTTCTTACTTTTTTGTAATTCTAGAGGATTACTTCCCTGTAGCTACCAAGTTGATTAACACATTCGTTCAGCCTGTCATTGATGCTAGATTCATTTAGCCTGCTTTCGATACTAAGCATTCACATAGAATGGGGAACGCCAATGAGGCAGGAATCATTCTTGCGTACTACTATTAATCTTACGAACCTGCTTGCTCTCAATTCAGGCATCATAGATATTCGTTTCATCATTGAGGGCCTTCTAAACCCCCTTGCCTGCAACCCATGACATTGAGTCAGGGACACATTAGTAGATTTTCTTAGCTGCCAGAGGTTCATGGACTTCGGGTGTTAGGAGATTGTAAATAAGGATTACCTTGCTTCCTCCTAGGATTGTTGAGCATGACCCACTTTGCACTCAACATTCCCTTATTAAGATTATTAGATCGTGCATTCATTTGGGCATTCAAGTGAACTTGATATCTTTCCATGGTCATTTAAGTCCCTATAAATAGCTTGTTGATAACCTGACACTAACATTCCATCCTAACTATCTACTATAGATAAGGGCAACTATCTATATATGTAGCCACCCTCAACCTATACTGAATGGAGCCAATTGCTTATGTTTGGGGTTCTTCCCCCTCCCCTGCTTCATGAGTAGAGGTGTTGGGTGAACTCCCTCCCTCCCTTAACACCTGTACTGATAAAGGGTTTTTTTGGGGGTGGGAAGTGGGACGGGGGATAAGAGAGAGGGGAGGGAGGCACTCCCTTGACGGCCTACTATCTAGGCCCCACGATTCCTCAGGTATCTTTGCCCTGGTTCCTCACACAGTCCCACTCCACCCCCCTCTTCCTTGACAAGACCGAACCCTCCCCACCTTCCACTGTTTTAGCCTCCGCCTCTGCCTTTTGCTTCAAGTCATTTAAGTAGCCGCTCTCACTCAACACTTGTCGTGGTAGGTGACGATGTTGTTGGATCTTCTACCTTGAGTCTTGCTACAAATATGTGACACAATTGGTTTCTAGTCTTGGATTGTATTTTATACCATGCATGATTTACGCCTCTTGTAGAATGTACACATTGCCACAATGTGGGGGTCTAAGGCATCACCCCAATTGGGGTGTATGGGGGTCCATATGGGTGGTTTCAATCCATGCTCTACAACCCATGGTATTGTACAGATGGTTTCTAAGCCCATGGTTTTATACCCATTGTATTGTAATACCTCTTAATGGTGATGTGCCTATGTATACATGCACATGGATTAAGGTTAAACATACGAAGGAGAAATACCTTATTGTATTGTGAACAATTGAGTTAATACAATGAGTGTTGTTTTACTAGGTTTTTTCTTGCAAGGATTTCCTAGGTTAAATCTTGTGTAAATTGTGAATGCTATTTTTCTTTTTTGTTATATTTTAAGATTCTGTTACATTACTTCTCCTGCATAGGTTTATTTGTATTGTTTTTCTCTTCAAGATTATCAGATTATGCATTGCATTCTTGCAGTGGTAGGTCATGATGTTGGTTCTTCTAGCTCAAATTTTGATATGAATATTTGACAACATTGGTTTTAATGTTTGATCTTCATCAGCCCTATGTTCTGATACCGAAGGGGGGATGTAATATTATTGTAAATCCTAAGAGTAATTGTAGGAGAGCTTTTGTCTTGTGGTAAGCTACTAGAGAGTCTCCATAGGTAGATGAAGAGTCATCTTGAATATGAAATGAATAGTCATAAGTCATCTGACTATTTATTTAATGCAATCTCTCATTCATTGAATTAATGCAGTTTGCAGTATATTGGTTTCGTAGAGACCCCTGTTTCCCCTGAATTCTGGTAGTGAATATTTTATTGACTGTTTTTGTGTATTTTGATTTTTTTGGTGTTTTTTTGTATGAAATAAAGAAGAATGCGATTTTTGCAAGAAATTTATATAAATTTAAATAAAATAAATATTGAAGCAGTAAACCCTTTTCTGGCTAAGTTATATTCTTATTCTTTTCAGATGAGTACAATATAAAATCTCTGTTATGCATACAAAATTAATATAAAATATTGTTCAAAAAACTTGATTTTTTTGCAAACCCTAGATTTGGTACGGCTAGTACGGCTGCAAAAAAAAACACTTTTCTCCCTCCGTCTGAACATCCCGAATGATAGTAGATGAATAGGCGCTCCACTGGGTATCGGCAGACTGGTCAAACAGCAAGCGATTTGCTCTAAAGGAAAAATACGCCCCTTTGCTGGAATTGTACGGCGTGGTACATAACCGTACGGATTCCGTACAGCAGCAGTTAAAACTGTATGGCCTGATTTTTTGAATTCCATATCTTGATAAAATAAGTGCCAATATCAATGTTCTCCTTCTGGGTAATTTCCGAATCAAACCCTGATGAAATAAATAACTGTGAATCTCTGTGATAACCTCTGTGTGAAGTTATCTCTTTGCCTGGCAATAGATCAGTTGATATCTCACAACCTCTGAATTGCACACACTGAAGATTGCACGTTCTCCAATGCAAATCGAATACTGGAAACCCTTGGCTCAGTCTTCTCAGAAAATACTTAGCAAAAATTTTGTCTTCAACATGAATGGCACGATTTCCAATGAGAAACCCTTATATTCTTTAAAAGTGCGCTTTCCCTAATTAGGGTTTCATAATTAAAAATTAGGGTTTTTTTCTCTTTTAATTTTTTCATAGTCTAAAGACAATTTTAATTATAAGATATAATTAAAACGGCCCCCTTCATAATGAGCGCCCCCTTGGGTCAAAACGCCTAAGTCATTAAATTACGCCAAATAATTAATATTTAATTAAATCAATTAAATATTAATATCTCCCTCAAAAATATCCAATTCTCGAACTGTCTGAAGCTGGTGAATAAGAGAGTGATTTCGCACATGACCAGACCATAACAGGGGTGCTCCGCTGAGTGTCAAATATCCCTAAAAAATATGAACTCAGGCAAACGATGTCCGAAAAAGCCCGAACGAAAGCCAACTGGAAAAATTCTGATAGTCGAAGCCAAGCCAAGCTCCATCAAGACCCTCTATCCATCCTATCAGCCTACGAGGGTCGCATAAATAGGCTAATCATCAATTCTGAGAGATGTCAACTGGAAGGGGACATGACAGTCCGCCCCTCTTGAAATTGCTTGTCAAGCAATCTCAACTTTGGATGCTACAAAATATCTTCGCATGTAGCATCCTCCACTGGCAAATCTCTCCATTTTACCAAATATTCCCTGATAGTCCTACGCAACTGTCTCTCTATGTACTCTAGGATAGACTCAGGTACTAAAATCAACTTTCCCTCATCATCTAAGGGAGGTAAAACTGTAGAAGGTACCACATGATGTCCCAACGCCTTTTTGAGGCGTGACACATGAAAAACATTGTGTACCCTGCTCTCTGCTGGAAGCTCTAGCTCATAAGCCACCTCTCCAACACACCTCAAGATCCTGAAAGGACTGTAATAACGTGGCTTAAGCTTCTCTGCCCCACTCTTCTTAAGAGTAGACTAACGGTAAGGCTGCAGCATAAGATAAACCATATCACCCACATCAAAAGATCTCTCTGTCCTCTTCTGATCTGCGTTCTGCTTTTGCTGATTCTGTGCCCTGGCAATATTCTCCTTGAGAGCCCTCATAGTATCCTGACTCTCCTGCAACAAGTTTCCAGCACTCGGCACTCTACTGTCACTCAGTAGCAAATCCAGGAAACTCGGCGCCTCATACCCATACAATGCCATAAAAGGGGACATCTGTATGGTCATGTGGAAGGTCGTGTTATAGCAATACTCGCACAAATGAATCCACTTGACCCATGCTTTTTGCTGCCCTGCAATATAGTTCCTGAGGTAACCTTCCACCCATTTATTCACTATCTCTGTTTGTCCATCGGTCTGCGGGCGGTAATTGGTGCTCGGTGTAAGCTCGGTCTCATAGAGTCTGAAGACCACCTGCCAAAAGTGACTCAAGAACCGACTATCCCTGTCACTCACTATGCTGCGAGGCAACCCATGCAGTTTGAATACCTCTCGGAAGAAGACCTCTGCTACTTGTGTAGCTGTGTAAGTAGTGGTAATCGAAAAGAAGTGGGCATACTTCGTTAACCGATCCACGACTACATATATGCAATCTCGTCCTTGGGCTTTAGGCAAGCCCGTAATAAAATCCATCGACAGGCATTCCCACTTTCTGTCAGGAATCGAAAGTGGCTGCAATAATCCTGTCGAGTAGGTGTTCTCCTGCTTGTTTTGCTGACAAACAGGGCATTCACGCACATACTGGTAATCGAAAAGAAGTGGGCATACTTCGTTAACCGATCCATGACTACATATATGCAATCTCGTCCTTGGGCTTTTGGCAAGCCCGTAATAAAATCCATCGACAGGCATTCCCACTTTCTATTAGGAATCGGAAGTGGCTGCAATAATCCTGCCGGTAGGTGTTCTCCTGCTTGTTTTGCTGACAAACAGGGCATTCACGCACATACTGAAGAACATCTGTCTTAAGTCCTTTCCATGTGAATCTCTCCCGAATCTGTCTATAGGTCTTGAAATACTCGGGATGTCCTGCAGTAGGTACATCATGAAAGGCTCGCATGATAATGTTCTTCACCACTGATCCTGGGATCAAATAAACCCTGTTCTTGTAAATGATCAAGTCATTCACAAGCATATATCTGGTATCAGTCGTCGATCCCTCAACAATGCTAGATGCCCATGAATCCTTGGCATACTCTGCCAAAATCATATGTCTCCAATCCTCTGTAATGTGAACCATAGTGCTCAAATAAGGCCTGCATGAAAGAGCGTCGGCCACTACATTCTGGGTGCTCTTGATGAAAGAAATGTTAAAGTCATATGCCTGTAATTTGCTCACCCACTTCTGCTGACGATCATTGAGATCTCGCTGCCCTAAGAAATGCCTCAAGCTGTTGTGGTCCGTTTTGATGCAAAATTTGCTGCCAACAAGATATTGCCTAAATTTTGCCAAGGCATGCATAATAGCGAGCATCTCCTTATCATAAATGCTGTAGAGCCTCTCTGGCCCCCTGAGCTTACGGCTCTCATACACTATAGGGTGCTTGTCCTGCATTAGCACCGCTCCAATGCCCTCTCTTGAAGCATCGCACTGAAGCTCAAAAGGCTTCGAAAAATCTGGTAGTGCCAATACGGGGCACGTAGTCATCAACTCCTTAGATCTCACGAAACACTCTTGTGCCTCAGGAGTCCAACAAAATGCTCTTTTTTTCAACAAATCTGTCATAGGGGCAGCATGTCGTGAATAACCATCACGAATCTACGATAAAATCCACACAAACCTAGAAATCCCCGCAACTGTGTAAGATTCACCGGAATAGGCCAGTCAATAATAGCACGGATCTTCTCAGGCTCCATCCGCACTCCCTCTGCACTGATAATATGACCTAAGTATAACAATTCGGTCATCCCCAAATCACATTTGGACTCCTTGGCGTATAAGTACTCCCTCTCCAAAATACTGAGTACGGTCTCCAGATGAGCCAAATGCTCCTGCCAAGTCCTACTGTAATAAGAATGTCGTCGAAGAAAACAAGTACAAACCTCCTTAGCAGTGAATGGAAGACTCTGTTCATGGTGGACTGAAATGTCGCTGGCGCATTGGTGAGCCCAAATGGCATCACCACAAACTCAGTGTCCACAATGACAACGGAAAGCAGTCTTCTCTATGTCCTACTCACGCACCCTGATCTGATGATATCCTGACCTTAAGTCTATCTTCGTGAAGTGGCATGCACCATGGAGCTCATCAATAAGCTCATCGATACGAGGTATTGGATATCTATTTTTAATAGTCCTCTTATTCAGGACTCTGTAGTCAATGCACATGCGTAGGGTGCCATCCTTCTTCACCAGAACAACTAAAGAAGCGAATGGTGATTTGCTAGGTCGAATGTGACCCATAGCAAGTAACTCCTTGATTGTTTTTTCGATCTCATCTTTCAACCGCTTAGGATGCCGATAAGGAGTAATCATAACGGGCTTAACACCCTCCTCAAGCTCAATAATGTGCTCAATGCCCCTGTCTGGAGGTCTACCTGGTGGAATATCACTGAATACCTTAGCATGCTTGACTCTCAACTGCTAAATGTCAGGATGATACTCAGTGTTCTGCTGTCCCTCCTGTATTGGTGCCAATGTGCACTCGGCCGCTCACTCTACCATGTCGTGTCGCATGAGCCTCTCCATTCGATGAAAAGAAATAGTTTTGATGTTGCTGTCCCGTATTGCCTTCAGAATATGTCTTCCCATCAACATCAAAACGAATCTCCATGTCCTTGAGACGAAGAGTGATTTCCAAGGGAATGAAGCCACTTCATGCCCAAGACCAAATCGATATCCCCCATGTTCACGTAATAATCAGCCCTGAACTCATAGTTGTTCAAGCGCAATGGGAGATCTCTAATCATCCGCTCACACCTAAGAGTGTAACCGTCGGCCACCTTAACTCTAATGCCGTCAAACTCCTCGATAATCAGTCCACGCTTCTCCACAAATGTAGCATCAATAACTTTATGTGTGGCTCCTGTGTCAAGGAGGGTTATGACCCTCTGTCCTGCCAAAACTCCACGGAATCTGAATGAACCCTCTTGCTAGATGCTAGATAGGCGTGCCCCCTGAATCTGAAGCTCTGACTCTGCCTCTGCCTCTGCCTTAGGCTCTGAAGCCTCTGACTCTGACTCCTCAGAACTCTCCTGTTGTTCGGAATTCTCTGATTCCGAATCCTCATAATAAGCCCACATCACTCGATTTGCCTTGCCCTTAGGCCTCAAAGGACAACCGTGATTGGCATCATAGGGACCTTTGCAATAGAAGCAAAGCTTCTTCCTGCATAGATCATTAAGAGCCTCTTGATCCAAAGGTGGTGCTGCTGGTTTGCCCTTTGAATCATTCTTAAAATCTGATTTGTCTTTGTTAAAATCTGATCTCTCTCTATTTCTGTTGAAGCCCTTATTGTCCCTGAATGAAGAAGTACCTCTGGAGCTGAATTTACTGGATGGGGCTGCCATCTCCATACTACGCGCCTTCTTCATAGCTTCCTGTAACGAAGGAGGATCAAAGGCTTTGATCCAACCTCTCAATGGTTCGGATAGGCCCTCTATGAAAAGAACTATCAATCTACGCTCTGAAATGTTTGGCACCATGCCTGCCAACCGCTGTAATTTTCCAATGGACTCCAAGTTCCCTGTTTGTTTCAACTGCGCCAAATCCCAAAAGTAGACCTCTGAATCTTTCTTGTCAAACCGCTCAACCAACCTGTCCACGAAGTCCTGGTACTTTGTCACTTGGTTATGCTGAAGTGTTACCATACCATGGTACCACCAATCATGTGCTACTCCCTCCAAGTGCAAAGCGGCGTATTTGATAGCTTCTATCTCTGTCATTGGCCTTAATGCCAAAAATGTGTCAAGCTTATGAATCCAAGCTTGCGCTGTCATCTTACCACTCCCGTCAAAAGTGGTCAAAGAAAGCTTGTTGGTAGCTTTCTTCAGCTCACTAAGCTGACCTCTAGGCCTCCTATCTTAAGTGACCTGTAATGCTCTCTCCTCTGATTTATAAAACGATCAAAAGACATCCTCTCCCGAACCTGAAGAGCTAATAATTTCCACTCCTCATTTGCAGCCATAAGTGTATCTGCAAATAGGGGGTCTCCTGCTGCCTCCTCTGCTGGAGCTTCTTCTGGTTCCTCTTGAACAAATGTAAGACGTGTAGGCCTATCAGCTGTTCTGGAATGGGTCCGCTGTGGTTTTTGATTAACTGTAGCACTCCTGTTATCTCCTTGTTTTTCATTCTGTCTAACAGGTGGGCTCATCCTCTCTACCATAGTAGTAAGTCCATGTAATACTTGTGCCATCTGTTGCTGTCCTGTAACCATAGCACGGAAGAAGTCTCTGGTGTCCTGATCCTCATTATCCCTGTGGCCCCGGGGTGGGCTACCCTCACGCCTATCACTCATGATGATCGGCTGCTGTTCTAAACCCTGGTCGCCTTCAAGCAAGGCTCCCCTGTGTGTGTAATACCTGTGTGGTCTTAACTCTTGTGGCTGCATAAGATTGTTAAACCCTCAGGTTGGCAGGATTTAGCTCTGATACCACTGTAGAAACCCTTGTTTCCCCTGAATTCTGGTAGTGAATATTTTATTGACTGTTTTTGTGTATTTTGATTTTGTTGGTGTTTTTGTATGAAATAAAAAAGAATGCGATTTTTGCAAGAAATTTATATAAATTTAAATAAAATAAATATTGAAGCAGTAAACCCTTTTCTGGCTAAGTTATATTCTTATTATTCTTCTCAGATGAGTACAATATAAAATCTCTGTCATGCATACAAAATTAATATAAAATATTGTTCAAAAAACTTGATTTTTTTGCAAACCCTAGATTTGGTACGGCTGCAATAAAAACACTTTTCTCCCTCCGTCTGAACATCCCGAATGATAGTAGATGAATAGGCGCTCCACTGGGTATCGGCAGACTGGTCAAATAGCAAGCGATTTGCTCTAAAGGAAAAATACGCCCCTTTGCTGGAACTGTACGGTCTGGTACATAATCGTACGGATTCCGTACAGCAACAGTTAAAACTGTATGCCCTGATTTTTTGAATTCCATATCTTGATAAAATAAGTGCCAATATCGATGTTCTCTTTCTAGGTAATTTCTGAATCAAAACCTGATGAAATAAATCCCTGTGAATCTCTGTGATAACCTCTGTGTGAAGTTGTCTCTTTACCTGGCAATAGATCAGTTGATATCTCACAACCTCTGAATTGCACACACTGAAGATTGCACGTTCTCCAATGCAAATCGAATACTGGAAACCCTTGGCTCAGTCTTCTCAGAAAATACTTAGCAAAAATTTTGTCTTCAACATGAATGGCACAATTTCCAATGAGAAACCCTTATATTCTTTAAAAGAGTGCTTTCCCTAATTAGGGTTTCATAATTAAAAATTAGGGTTTTCTTCTCTTTTAATTTTTCCATAGTCTAAAGACAATTTTAATTATAAAATATAATTAAAACGGCCTCCTTCATAATGAGCGCCCCCTTGGGTCAAAACGCCTAAGTCATTAAATTACGCCAAATAATTAAAATATTTAATTAAATCAATTAAATATTAATATCTCTCAAAAAGTATCCAATTCTCGAACCGTCTGAAGCTGGTGAACAAGGGAGTGATTCCACACATAACAGGGGTGCTCCGCTGAGTGTCAAATATCCCTTAAAAATAGGAACTCAGGGAAACAGTGTCCGAAAGAGCCCGAACGAAAGCCAACTGAGAAAATTCTGATAGTCGAAGCCAAGCCAAGCTCCATCAAGACCCTCTATCCATCCTATCAGCCTACGAGGGTCGCATAAATAGGCTAATCATCAATTCTGAGAGATGTCAACTGGAAGGGGACATGACAGTCCGCCCCTCTTGAAATTGCTTGTCAAGCAATCTCAACTTTGGATGCTACAAAATATCTTCGCATGTAGCATCCTCCACTGGCAAATCTCTCCATTTTACCAAATATTCCTTGATAGTCCTACGCAACTGTCTCTCTATGTACTCTAGGATAGACTCAGGTACTAAAATCAACTTTCCCTCATCATCTAAGGGAGGTAAAACTGTAGAAGGTACCACATGATGTCCCAACGCCTTTTTGAGGCGTGACACATGAAAAACATTGTGTACCCTGCTCTCTGCTGGAAGCTCTAGCTCATAAGCCACCTCTCCAACACACCTCAAGATCCTGAAAGGACCGTAATAACGTGGCTTAAGCTTCTCTGCCCCACTCTTCCTAAGAGTAGACTGACGGTAAGGCTGCAGCATAAGATAAACCATATCACCCACATCAAAAGATTTCTCTGTCCTCTTCTGATCTGCGTTCTGCTTTTGCTGATTCTGTGCCCTGGCAATATTCTCCTTGAGAGCCCTCATAGTATCCTGACTCTCCTGCAACAAGTTTCCAGCACTCGGCACTCTACTGTCACTCAGTAGCAAATCCAGGAAACTCGGCGCCTCATACCCATACAATGCCATAAAAGGGGACATCTGTATGGTCATGTGGAAGGTCGTGTTATAGCAATACTCGCACAAATGAATCCACTTGACCCATGCTTTTTGCTGCCCTGCAATATAGTTCCTGAGGTAACCTTCCACCCATTTATTCACTATCTCTGTTTGTCCATCGGTCTGCGGGCGGTAATTGGTGCTCGGTGTAAGCTCGGTCTCATAGAGTCTGAAGACCACCTGCCAAAAGTGACTCAAGAACCGACTATCCCTGTCACTCACTATGCTGCGAGGCAACCCATGCAGTTTGAATACCTCTCGAAAGAAGACCTCTGCTACTTGTGTAGCTGTGTAAGTAGTGGTAATCGAAAAGAAGTGGGCATACTTCGTTAACCGATCCACGACTACATATATGCAATCTCGTCCTTGGGCTTTAGGCAAGCCCGTAATAAAATCCATCGACAGGGATTCCCACTTTCTGTCAGGAATCGAAAGTGGCTGCAATAATCCTGCCGAGTAGGTGTTCTCCTGCTTGTTTTGCTGACAAACAGGGCATTCACGCACATACTGGTAATCGAAAAGAAGTGGGCATACTTCGTTAACCGATCCACGACTACATATATGCAATCTCGTCCTAGGGCTTTAGGCAAGCCCGTAATAAAATCCATCGACAGGCATTCCCACTTTCTGTCAGGAATCGAAAGTGGCTGCAATAATCCTGCCGGTAGGTGTTCTCCTGCTTGTTTTGCTGACAAACAGGGCATTCACGCACATACTGAAGAACATCTGTCTTAAGTCCTTTCCATGTGAATCTCTCCCGAATCTGTCTATAGGTCTTGAAATACTCGGGATGTCCTGCAGTAGGTACATCATGAAAGGCTCGCATGATAATGTTCTTCACCACTGATCCTGGGATCAAATAAACCCTGTTCTTGTAAATGATCAAGTCATTCACAAGCATATATCTGGTATCAGTCGTCGATCCCTCAACAATGCTAGATGCCCATGAATCCTTGGCATACTCTGCCACAATCATATGTCTCCAATCCTCTGTAATGTGAACCATAGTGCTCAAATAAGGCCTGCATGAAAGAGCGTCGGCCACTACATTCTGGGTGCTCTTGATGAAAGAAATGTTAAAGTCATATGCCTGTAATTTGCTCACCCACTTCTGCTGACGATCATTGAGATCTCGCTGCCCTAAGAAATGCCTCACGCTGTTGTGGTCCGTTTTGATGCAAAATTTGCTGCCAACAAGATATTGCCTAAATTTTGCCAAGGCATGCATAATAGCGAGCATCTCCTTATCATAAATGCTGTAGAGCCTCTCTGGCCCCCTGAGCTTACGGCTCTCATACACTATAGGGTGCTTGTCCTGCATAAGCACCGCTCCAATGCCCTCTCTTGAAGCATCGCACTGAAGCTCAAAAGGCTTCGAAAAATCTGGTAGTGCCAATACGGGGCACGTAGTCATCAACTCCTTAAATCTCACGAAACACTCTTGTGCCTCAGGAGTCCAACAAAATGCTCCTTTTTTCAACAAATCTGTCATAGGGGCAGCATGTCGTAAATAACCATTCACGAATCTACGATAAAATCCACACAAACCTAGAAATCCCCGCAACTGTGTAAGATTCACCGGAATAGGCCAGTCAATAATAGCACGGATATTCTCAGGCTCCATCCGCACTCCCTCTGCACTGATAATATGACCTAAGTATAACAATTCGGTCATCCCCAAATCACATTTGGACTCCTTGGCGTATAAGTACTCCCTCTCCAAAATACTGAGTACGGTCTCCAGATGAGCCAAATGCTCCTGCCAAGTCCTACTGTAATAAGAATGTCGTCAAAGAAAACAAGTACAAACCTCCTTAGCAGTGAATGGAAGACTCTGTTCATGGTGGACTGAAATGTCGCTGGCGCATTGGTGAGCCCAAATGGCATCACCACAAACTCAGTGTCCACAATGACAACGGAAAGCAGTCTTCTCTTTGTCCTACTCACGCACCCTGATCTGATGATATCCTGACCTTAAGTCTATCTTCGTGAAGTGGCATGCACCATGGAGCTCATCAATAAGCTCATCGATACGAGGTATTGGATATCTATTTTTAATAGTCCTCTTATTCAGGACTCTGTAGTCAATGCACATGCGTAGGGTGCCATCCTTCTTCACCAGAACAACTAAAGAAGCGAATGGTGATTTGCTAGGTCGAATGTGACCCATAGCAAGTAACTCCTTGATTGTTTTTTCGATCTCATCTTTCAACCGCTTAGGATGCCGATAAGGAGTAATCATAACGGGCTTAACACCCTCCTCAAGCTCAATAATGTGCTCAATGCCCCTGTCTGGAGGTCTACCTGGTGGAATATCACTGAATACCTTAGCATGCTTGACTCTCAACTGCTAAATGTCAGGTTGATACTCAGTCTTCTGCTGTCCCTCCTGTATTGGTGCCAATGTGCACTCGGCCGCTCACTCTACCATGTCGTGTCGCATGAGCCTCTCCATTCGATGAAAAGAAATAGTTTTGATGTTGCTGTCCCGTATTGCCTTCAGAATATGTCTTCCCATCAACATCAAAACGAATCTCCATGTCCTTGAGACGAAGAGTGATTTCCAAGGGAATGAAGCCACTTCATGCCCAAGACCAAATCGATATCCCCCATGTTCACGTAATAATCAGCCCTGAACTCATAGTTGTTCAAGCGCAATGGGAGATCTCTAATCATCCGCTCACACCTAAGAGTGTAACCGTCGGCCACCTTAACTCTAATGCCGTCAAACTCCTCGATAATCAGTCCACGCTTCTCCACAAATGTAGCATCAATAACTTTATGTGTGGCTCCTGTGTCAAGGAGGGTTATGACCCTCTGTCCTGCCAAAACTCCACGGAATCTGAATGAACCCTCTTGCTAGATGCTAGATAGGCGTGCCCCCTGAATCTGAAGCTCTGACTCTGCCTCTGCCTCTGCCTTAGGCTCTGAAGCCTCTGACTCTGACTCCTCAGAACTCTCTTGTTGTTCGGAATTCTCTGATTCCGAATCCTCATAATAAGCCCACATCACTCGATTTGCCTTGCCCTTAGGCCTCAAAGGACAACCGTGATTGGCATCATAGGGACCTTTGCAATAGAAGCAAAGCTTCTTCCTGCATAGATCATTAAGAGCCTCTTGATCCAAAGGTGGTGCTGCTGGTTTGCCCTTTGAATCATTCTTAAAATCTGATTTGTCTTTGTTAAAATCTGATCTCTCTCTATTTCTGTTGAAGCCCTTATTGTCCCTGAATGAAGAAGTACCTCTGGAGCTGAATTTACTGGATGGGGCTGCCATCTCCATACTACGCGCCTTCTTCATAGCTTCCTGTAACGAAGGAGGATCAAAGGCTTTGATCCAACCTCTCAATGGTTCGGATAGGCCCTCTATGAAAAGAACTATCAATCTACGCTCTGAAATGTTTGGCACCATGCCTGCCAACCGCTGTAATTTTCCAATGGACTCCAAGTTCCCTGTTTGTTTCAACTGCGCCAAATCCCAAAAGTAAACCTCTGAATCTTTCTTGTCAAACCGCTCAACCAACCTGTCCACGAAGTCCTGGTACTTTGTCACTTGGTTATGCTGAAGTGTTACCATACCATGGTACCACCAATCATGTGCTACTCCCTCCAAGTGCAAAGCGGCGTACTTGATAGCTTCTATCTCTGTCATTGGCCTTAATGCCAAAAATGTGTCAAGCTTATGAATCCAAGCTTGCGCTGTCATCTTACCACTCCCGTCAAAAGTGGTCAAAGAAAGCTTGTTGGTAGCTTTCTTCAGCTCACTAAGCTGACCTCTAGGCCTCCTATCTTAAGTGACCTGTAATGCTCTCTCCTCTGATTTATAAAACGATCAAAAGACATCCTCTCCCGAACCTGAAGAGCTAATAATTTCCACTCCTCATTTGCAGCCATAAGTGTATCTGCAAATAGGGGGTCTCCTGCTGCCTCCTCTGCTGGAGCTTCTTCTGGTTCCTCTTGAACAAATGTAAGACGTGTAGGCCTATCAGCTGTTCTGGAATGGGTCCGCTGTGGTTTTTGATTAACTGTAGCACTCCTGTTATCTCCTTGTTTTTCATTCTGTCTAACAGGTGGGCTCATCCTCTCTACCATAGTAGTAAGTCCATGTAATACTTGTGCCATCTGTTGCTGTCCTGTAACCATAGCACGGAAGAAGTCTCTGGTGTCCTGATCCTCATTATCCCTGTGGCCCCGGGGTGGGCTACCCTCACGCCTATCACTCATGATGATCGGCTGCTGTTCTAAACCCTGGTCGCCTTCAAGCAAGGCTCCCCTGTGTGTGTAATACCTGTGTGGTCTTAACTCTTGTGGCTGCATAAGATTGTTAAACCCTCAGGTTGGCAGGATTTAGCTCTGATACCACTGTAGAAACCCTTGTTTCCCCTGAATTCTGGTAGTGAATATTTTATTGACTGTTTTTGTGTATTTTGATTTTGTTGGTGTTTTTGTATGAAATAAAAAAGAATGAGATTTTTGCAAGAAATTTATATAAATTTAAATAAAATAAATATTGAAGCAGTAAACCCTTTTCTGGCTAAGTTATATTCTTATTATTCTTCTCAGATGAGTACAATATAAAATCTCTGTCATGCATACAAAATTAATATAAAATATTGTTCAAAAAACTTGATTTTTTTGCAAACCCTAGATTTGGTACGGCTGGTACGGCTGCAATAAAAACACTTTTCTCCCTCCGTCTGAACATCCCGAATGATAGTAGATGAATAGGCGCTCCACTGGGTATCGGCAGACTGGTCAAATAGCAAGCGATTTGCTCTAAAGGAAAAATACGCCCCTTTGCTGGAACTGTACGGCCTGGTACATAATCGTACGGATTCCGTACAGCAGCAGTTAAAACTGTATGCCCTGATTTTTTGAATTCCATATCTTGATAAAATAAGTGCCAATATCGATGTTCTCCTTCTAGGTAATTTCTGAATCAAAACCTGATGAAATAAATCCCTGTGAATCTCTGTGATAACCTCTGTGTGAAGTTGTCTCTTTACCTGGCAATAGATCAGTTGATATCTCACAACCTCTGAATTGCACACACTGAAGATTGCACGTTCTCCAATGCAAATCGAATACTGGAAACCCTTGGCTCAGTCTTCTCAGAAAATACTTAGCAAAAATTGTCTTCAACATGAATGGCACAATTTCCAATGAGAAACCCTTATATTCTTTAAAAGAGTGCTTTCCCTAATTAGGGTTTCATAATTAAAAATTAGGGTTTTCTTCTCTTTTAATTTTTCCATAGTCTAAAGACAATTTTAATTATAAAATATAATTAAAACGGCCTCCTTCATAATGAGCGCCCCCTTGGGTCAAAACGCCTAAGTCATTAAATTACGCCAAATAATTAAAATATTTAATTAAATCAATTAAATATTAATATCTCTCAAAAAGTATCCAATTCTCGAACCGTCTGAAGCTGGTGAACAAGGGAGTGATTCCACACATAACAGGGGTGCTCCGCTGAGTGTCAAATATCCCTTAAAAATAGGAACTCAGGGAAACAGTGTCCGAAAGAGCCCGAATGAAAGCCAACTGAGAAAATTCTGATAGTCGAAGCCAAGCCAAGCTCCATCAAGACCCTCTATCCATCCTATCAGCCTACGAGGGTCGCATAAATAGGCTAATCATCAATTCTGAGAGATGTCAACTGGAAGGGGAGATGACAGGTTTTCACCAAATCTGGGCATCTTGGCCTGCCATTGGTATCAGAGTGCAGGATTAATCAATAATTTTCTTCCTCCATTCATTCTCTTAGTTGCCTATTCCATTTCATAGCCAATCATATTTACTCAGAAATCAGTATTTTATTGCAAACAACTACGTAACACTGCATATAGACTGTCTTAAAGGCATTTTTTTTTCTGATTTCTTGACATTGGATGATGTATCTACTCAATCTCAGCTCTGAACCAAGGTGGTTTAGCTGATAAAGAGGAGTCTTGACTGATCAACTGCGCAATATGAGGAGTTTGGTCTGAATTTAGCTGTTTTTGTCTGGTCTTTGGACTGCATAAAGGTGTTACAGCTGTATGGAAAGGGCATTCTGACCATCAAATCTGCGTTGCGCTCTGCATGGCTGCTCTGTAGAGCAGTTTCTGCTGTTGCGTGGCTGTTCCTGACAAGATTCAGACCCTGACTACTCTTCCTTTGACTGTATTTTGGCTAAGGAATAAGGCATTTTGGCTGCATGTCAGACTTTGACTGTTTTTGGTTTGGTATTGGCTCTATTTCTCTTTTATCTACATCTGTATAGAGCTCATATAGGGCGTTTTGCTGTTAATAAGCCAATATAAAGTTTTTTGGGGACTTGTTGGCAGATTTTGGGCTGCGTTTCACGATAAACAGCTATTTCAAGCAAACCTTAGTCTATTGTTTTGATCATAGGCTGTGTGGCAGCATTTCCTGAGTCATAGACGAGTGCGTGGAGGTATAACAAGGAATTTTGAACTTTTAAATCAGCTTCCACTTGGTGCCAAAGAAACAAGATGAGTCAATTTACTTTATTTTATGCTTTTGTTTCTCAATAAAAGCATAATCTAGTGAATGGGGAACATTCCTACAAGGGAATATCGAGTTTTTTTTATTTTTTTGACTAATTAAAAACAAAATAAATCAATTTGCAAACCAAATTAATTATTATTTTTAATTCTGATATAAACAAATTTCGAAAACATTCAAATTGTGGTGCAAGCAAACATATAAAACACAGTGATTGGTATCAATATTGCCTCGGCTTCATGTTTATGAGTCAAGTTGTCGCGGTCGAACTACTGCACTTATATAACAACATTGTCTGTGGCTTAGTTCCTATAAACCACTTGGGAGAAATAAGGAAAAACTCATTTTCCCATTCCCCCTATAAACCACTTGGGAGAAATAAGGAAAAACTCATTTTCCCATTCCCCCCATTGCTCATTTGTGACTATTGTTAGACTTAAATCCTGAATTCAAGCAAAAATCAATTTGAGTATATAGGGTTATCATGCCCATGTACAAGGACTTCTCATTAAGCAGGTGTCGTAGATAAAAAGAATTATTTTCATGTATTGCTTAGGTATCGTGTACCATTTTGCTCTCATGTGCTTTAACGTTTTTTCATGTACCCTCAGGTATATAGAAATGACGAGCTTCTTCCATGTATTGACGGGCTATGCCACAAGGTTCGTCGAATTTTTACCTAGAAATTCGGAATTCGCCGATTTTTTTCAAAAACTCTAAAAATTTGGTTAAATTCCTCATATTCGGTACGGGAAAAAATGAACAAAAAAAAAACATCACGTCGTGGAGGCGGCGACTGCTAAGTGCTGAGTGTCATCTGTGGTAATCGTTGACTGTGTTCGTGACTGCGTTCATGACTGCTGTTGTGAGTTTCGTGCGACGCAGTCCATTCGGGTCTCCCCAGCTCTTTGCACCTCCGTTGTTCACATGTGAAGCCCTTTTTTTCCACGGGTTGACCCTACAGCATCCGGAGGTTTGTTTTATTTTATGACTTTCGTTTAAAAAAATCATCGTCTTAGTCTTCAATCAGGTTTTGTTTTATTTTATGACTTAGGTTTTAAAAAATCATTGTCTTTATAGTCTTGATTTTTTTATGTTTTTTTTAAAGTCGCTTAATTCATTTCCATTGTATATTTTTTTACAAATTTTTTATTTTGTTTTCGATTTATTTTTATTTTATTTTAGATTTATTTATTTTTAACTTATTTTTATTTTGTGTTGTTCTTTAATTTTTTAATTTATTTACAAATGTATAATTATTTTATTTTTTTCATTTTTTTATTTATATATAATAAAACTATATTATTTTTTAATTTAATATCCATTTTATTTCTATTTTTTTCAAAAAATATATTTTATTTAAACATATGTAATTTTCATAATTTTTAAAATTTTATCAATCTATTTTTATCATTATTTATTATTTATATTTTTTTATGTTTATCTATGGATCGAATTTAATGTCGAATTTTTTTTCAAACTTTATCTTTTGACGAACTCGAATTGAATTTTATCCTCATCGAACTCGAACCTTGTGACTTAGTCGACAGGTATATAGGAAGGGCGAGTATATAGAGAGGTTTGGTATATTAGTCGTGTGGTGTATAGAAAAGGGAACCTTTTTGGACCGATAAGGGGAACTATTCCATCTCTCGATACAACAAACATGCATTCTATCAAAACTATTGTTGGCACAACCATAACCAGGTGAAAATTGGTTAGAATAGTCTAGACCATAGTTACCAAGTTCGAAAATCAACATTTGTTCGCGACGGCGAAAAACCCTGAAATCTGGGATTCTTGAAAAAGTTCATAAAAATCCGATCTGGAATATATACAGATATATATGTGAGCATAGTTTTATAAATATGCAAAACTGACAAATATAATGAAAAAAATTAATAAAATAATATAAAAGTGTTTATATTATATCATATTTATAGTTTTTGGGGATTTTTTTTGTAGATACCTTAAAAAATTAAAAATTAAAAAACAAATTTTTGAAAAAAAAGAGCTGACCCGGATGATTCGGATTCGATCGGATTTGGTAACTGTTGACAATTCTTCCACAACTCAGATTGTCTCTCGCCATTTGGAAAATTCACGTCTCTAGCCAAGGAAGAAGAGTACATTGTTTTGGTAGGGTCCTTGCTACAAAGGATGAATTCCTTCGGAAGGGTTCATGAAAAAGGTTTTTACTTCAGATAAAGAAAACCTTCGGACTTTTGTCCGAAGGAATTCCTTCGGACAAAAGTTCGAAGAAATTCGGAAGACCACAGAGACAAAGAAAGTCCGCACAAAAGGCAAGGAAAAGCCAAAGATTAATTCGGAAGGGGGCATTTTCAAGAATTCCAAAGGGCACCTACCCTTCGGAAGGGTCACTTTCAATATTCCCGAAGGGCACCTACCATTCGGGTAGGCACAAGACCAAATTCAGAGACATTTACAAAAAGCTCAGGTGCCCTTCAATTTTTCCGAAGGGCATAGAGGGAGATCGACTAGCCCTTGCGGAGGGCACTTGGTCGGTGCCGAAGGGCACTTGTCTTTGTCGAAGGCACTTGTCTTAGCCGAAGGGCACATTTCAAAAGCCGAAGGGCACATTTCGGAGAGAAAAACAAAGAGATATCCTTCGGACTTTTTCTCTAAAGAAATTCGGAAGGCCACAAAGCAAAGTCCGAAGTAAAAAAAAAAGACTAAGGCAAAGACAGATTCAACAAAGGAAGATATCCTTCGGACAAAAAGTCCAAAGGAATTCGGAAGTGTCCATGGAGGCCAAAAGACAAAAAGCAAAGGCAAAACAAAGGAAAAGTCCGAAGAAATTCGGAGAAAGGGGCCGAGAAAATAAACCCGAGAAAATGCAAGGCGGAGTAAACCTGAAGGCTTCTGAATCAAGTGCAAAAGGAAGTCATAATTTCTTCGGACAAAAAGTCCAAAGGAATTTGGAGAAAAGACTACGGGAAAGAAGAAGCCGCAGGAAATATATATAGAGAAGTCCGAAGGAGAAAATGACCAAAGGTGACGTCCTGCTAGCCGTCAAATGTTGACCGCGGGAAGTAACCGTTGGAACAGGGGTAAACCCAGAATTCTGAAAGAAAAGGCCAAACGGGTAAAAATATAGACAAATCCCAGAAATAGACACGAACAACAGACCAAAATAAGACAGAATACATGCAAGCAGGAGCTATTTTCGAACATCAGTCAAAGCTTCAGTTGACTGATTATTAAAATCATGTACATCTCCAGTCAGCGCATGCATCCGAAGGTCTAACTCAGCTTCAACAGGAGTTCCAAATTCGAACGACGAGTTGACTGTTCCAGATTTAGAGTTGACTAATTGTTAAACGCTGCATCCACTAGAAGCTTTCCATGCGAAGGAGAATAATCTCTTCGACCAACTCAGCTGCCAAACAGTCAATTCAGCTGATCTCTTCGTCCAACTCAGCTTTCAAATGCTACAACTCGGCATCAAGTAGCTCACGAAGAAGTTCTAAAATTGACATTTGCGTGGATTTCCATGCAAAAAGAGGTGGGCGGTTCATAACAAAGATAAGTTCGCTTCATCAAACGAAGAAGCTTCATGCAAGGACTAAAAAATATATATATTTTATTGAAAGGCCAAGTAAAGCCTGGAGTTAACCCAAAGTGAATCCTTCTCTTCAAATTTTCAGCGCCAATCTTTGGCCTCTTGTAATTTTCTATATAATAGCTCTCAGCCTTGATTAAAAATAATCCAATCTCTCTCTTGGTTAGACCAAACTCTGCGATTGGTGAGTTGTGTAATCTCTTCGATCAATAGAACTGTACTTTCAGATTTCAAGCGTTGGCGTAGTGTATATTTCTTTAGCAATTTGCATAAGTGGTAGGTTTCTCTCCCTTCCCAAATTTTGTTTCATATCTAGTTGCTAGATTATCCTTGTGCAGGTCATGTTAAAGTGTTCTTTATTGTCTTTTGTTGAAGCTGTAAGTGGATGTTAGGTGGCCGCAAAGTGTCTTTTATCAGAGCTCTCTCCATCGTTTTCCCTTAGGTTTCAGTTATTAGATCGAACCTCTCTATGAAATACTTATGCATAAGTGATTGATTGAAATCATAGGTCTTCCTTTTCCCTTGTTTGTTTAGTGTTCAAGGTTCCAAGTTGAGTGGATCGAACTTCTGGTGTATCACCATTTTTAGGTAGGATTTCCCCTTTATGTTTCTTTCTCCCTTTTCCATTGTGGTCCACAGCGTAGAGTAGGGAACTTCATTGATACATCATATAGGAACCAGCCTTCTCTGGAGGTTCTTCTCACTGTTGAGGCACCCACCCTCATGAGAAGATCCCATTGTTTCAGTCGGATAGAGGACTGGTCATTTCACGCACATCTTCGAATCAAGGCGCAGCTCCAGGTTGACAACAGTTTTTGGCACGCTCGGTGGGATGCATTTTTCTTGGTTTTGATGAAATTGCAGTGATAGCAGTGTTCTTCAAGAAGTATTTGGTGACTCCAAGCTCAAGCAGTTGCTTCTAATAGTTCAGGACATCATCCATGTAAGTCTATTTTTATTGAATTATCTTGAATGAATTTTGACGGCTGTGTACGAAGAGAATACCTATGCTATATTTCCTTATCATTCTAATGATGGATCATACCAGCCTGGTCATGATACCTATGAGCCTCTTTATGAGTCTAATCAGCCTTATCAAGAGTACTATCAAAGCTATGTTGATCATTATCAAGTTTCTCATAATCAACCTTGTCAAGAGCATGAATCTTACCTTCCTAGTAAGCCCTATCAGTCTCAGGATCAGATTTCATCTTTCCCATATGACTATGATATTGCATATGAGCAGTGTTGCCATCAAGAAAAAATGAATGAAATAGAGCTCAGAATACTGGCATATGCAAGAAAGGTTTGTTCTAACTCTCAGTATGAGGAAGTGAATGGTCTATTTCGAAATGTGTCCAATGATCCAGAAGAAATAAATGGATTATGTATTCTCGCATTAGAAAAGATGGAGGCTTGGGAAACACAGAAAATCGAGTTAAATCAATTGTCTACAAAGGCTATTGTGCTTCTTATTCTCATGAAGTTCTTAACCATGCCCAGTGTGTGCCAAGGGAGCTTCCTAGTTGGAGTCAAGAGCCTATTCAAGTGACTATTCATGAGACTAGACCTTCCTATACTCCCATTACCTCACCAATCATCCCTCAAGCTCAGGGTGTTTAGGAGGACAAGCAGGTTCCAAACTTTGATGAGGTAATGGCCAAATGGAAGGAACAATATACAAAGGTTTTTAAGAATTTCTTTCCCTTCCCTCCAAAACTCCCTAGATAATTCCATTGCCCTCAAGATTCCAAAATATGATCATGATCGACCTCCCATGCTTCATATTCCCTCTCAAACAAATGAATTTTATCACCCTTCTGCCATCCCCCTTTCTCAGGGGGATCCTGTTCTTTGGAGGAATGAAAAAGAAGTTGTAGCTACATGACAAGTTCTTGCAGAGTGTGAAGAAGATGCTTCAGGTGTGTTTAAGGAAGAATTTCCTATTGATACTTCACTTGAGGTTGTAGCTGAGCATCCAATTATAGCTGAGAGTGAGAACACTGATCTTGATGTAGAGGAACTTCAAGAGGAGCTGGTACAAATTGAAGTCATACATGAGTTACAGGTATCTCATATTGAGAAGGATTTAGATAGCGTGACAGCTGATTCAGTTCAAATAGATCAAAATGAGGAACAAAAATATGATTGATAGCTGTACCTTGAACCTCTACAAGAGATTGAAAAGCTTTGTACAGATATGTTGGCTATTGAAGAGCATGTTTATGAGAAGTTTGATCAAGAATCACCTATTCAAGGTCACAGTACAAATTGGGTTGCCTGCTCAAAGCTCCTTGAAGAGCTGGATGAACTTGCAACAGTCAATGAAAAGGATGTGGTCACTCAAATGGCATGCATAGATGGAGTATCACTTGATATGGTGGTAGATGACAAGCAATCTAAAAAAGATCAGGAAATACTTGGTGAGTTTGTCTTTGTTGGTGACTGGTTTGTTGTTGATGACCCATTTGAGAAGATGCTAATACAGTTGGTCGACAAGGCAAATGCCTCATCAAAGGTTATGACTAATAAACATCCTGCCTTGCAACTTGTACCATCTCTTGGAAGGAGTAAATTCAATAATTTCTCATTTAATCCAAGCAGATCATGTTTCATCATGGTTAGCTAGGTTATTTAGTTGTTTTTGCTTTCCTCCAAGTGCTGTTCAAGCACAGTAGTTTGCTTCAGTTTTTGTTTCAATAAGTGCTGTTGCACATTTACTTCTTGATTAGTTTTTTGCTTGTGTCTTTCCCTTCTTATTTTGAAGGAGGTTACTACAGCGATAATCAGAGCAGATTTTCAATCAGAAATCCGGTTTCACCATTTGGGAATTCAAATAGCGTTCATACATGCCCTGGGTTCTCAAGCATAGCAGGCATGCTGAGCCAGTTGAGTCGCCAAAAATGTTGACAATTCTTCCATAAGTCAGATTGTCTCTCGCCATTCGAAAAATTCACGTCTCTAGCTAAGGAAGAAGAGTACATTGTTTTGGTAGGGTCCTTGCTACAAAGGATAAATTCCTTCGGAAGGGTTCATGAAAAAGGTTTTTACTTCAGATAAAGAAAACCTTCGGACTTTTGTCCGAAGGAATTCCTTCGGACAAAAGTCCAAAGAAATTCGGAAGACCATAGAGACAAAGAAAGTCCTCACAAAAGGCAAGGAAAAGCCAAAGATTAATTCGGAAGGGGGCATTTTCAAGAATTTCGAAGGGCACCTACCCTTCGGAAGGGTCACTTTCAATATTCCCGAAGGGCACCTACCCTTCGGGTAGGCACAAGACCAAATTCAGAAACCTTTACAAAAAGCCCGAGTGCCCTTCAATTTTTCTGAAGGGCACAAAGGGAGATCGACTAGCCCTTGCGGAGGGCACTTGGTCGATGCCGAAGGGCACTTGTCTTTGCCGAAGGGCACTTGTCTTAGTCGAAGGGCACATTTCAAAAGCCGCAGGGCACATTTCGGAGAGAAAAGCAAAGAGATATCCTTCAGACTTTTTGTCCGAAGGAATTCCTTCGGACAAAAAGTCCAAAGAAATTTGGAAGGCCACAAAGCAAAGTCTGAAGTAAAAAAAAGACTAAGGCAAAGACAGAATCAACAAAGGAAGATATCTTTCGGACTTTTTGTCCAAAGGAATTCGGAAGTGTCCATGGAGGCCAAAAGACAAAAAGCAAAGGCAAAACAAAGAAAATGAAATCTTTTGGACTTTTGTTGAAGGAATTCCTTCGGACAAAAAGTCTGAAGAAATTCGGAGAAAGGGGCCAAGAAAATAAACCCGAGAAAATGCAAGGCAGAGTAAACTTGAAGGCTTCTAAATCAAGTGCAAAAGGAAGTCATAATTTCTTCGGAATTTTGTTTGAAGGAATTCCTTCGGACAAAAAGTCCGAAGGAATTCGGAGAAAAGACCACCAGAAAGAACCCGAAGAAATGCGAAAGCCGCAGGAAATATATACAGAGAAGTTTGAAGGAGAAAATGACCAAAGGTGATGTCCCGCTAGCCGTCAAATTTTGACCGCGGGAAGTAACCGTTGGAACAGGGGTAAAGCTAAAATTCCGAAAGAAAAGGCCAAACGGGTAAAAATATAGACATATACATCCAAATATAGAATCCCGCCAGAAAGAGACACGAACAGCATACCAGAATAGGATAGAATAATTGCAAGTAGGAGCTATTTCGAACATCGGTCAAAGCTTCAGTTGACTGATTATTAAAATCCTGTTCGTCTATAGTTAGTGCATGCATCCGAAGGTCTAACTCAGCTTCAACAGGAGTTCCAAATTTGAACGACGAGTTGACTGTTCCAGATTTAGAGTTGACTAATTGTTAAATGCCGCATCCACTAGAAGCTTTCCATGCGAAGGAGAATAATCTCTTTGACCAACTCAGCTGCCAAACAGTCAACTCAGCTGATCTCTTCGTCCAATTCAGCGTTCAAACGCTACAACTCGGCATCAAGCAGCTCATGAAGTTTTAAAATTGACATTTGCGTGGATTTCCATGCAAAGAGAGGTGGGCGGTTCATAACAAAGATAAGTTCGCTTCATCAAACGAAGAAGCTTCATGCAAGGACAAAAAAGAAAATATATTTTATTGAAAGGCCAAGTAAAGCCTGGAGTTAACCCAAAGTGAATCCTTCTCTTCACATTTTCAGCTCCAATCTTTGGCCTCTTGTAATTTTCTATATAATGGCTCTCAGCCTTGATTAAAAATAATCCAATCTCTCTCTTGGTTAGACCAGACTCTGCCATTGGTGAGTTGTGTAACCTTTTTGATCAATAGAAGGACTATACTTTCAGATTTCAAGCGTTGGCATAGTGTATATTTCTTCAGCAATTTGCACAAGTGGTAGATTTCTCTCCCTTCCCAAATTTTGTTTCATACCTAGTTGCTAGATTATCCGTGTGCAGGTCATGTTAAAGTGTTCTTTATTGTCTTTTGCTGAAAATGTAAGTGGATGTTAGATGGCCGCAAAGTGTCTTTTATCGGACCTCTCTCCATCGTTTTCGCTCAGGTTCAGTCATTAGATCGAACCTCTCAGTGAAATACTTATGCATAAGTGATTGATTGAAATCATAGGTCTTCCTTTTCCCTTGTTCGTTCAATGTTCAAGGTTCCAAGTTGAGTGGATCAAACTTCTAGTGTATCACCATTTTTAGGTAGGATTTCCCCTTTAAGTTTCCTTCTCCCTTTTCCATAGTAGTCCGCAGCGTAGAGTAGGGATCTTCATTGATACATCATATAGGAACCAACATTCTCTAGAGGTTCTTCTCACCGTTGAGGCACCCACCCTCGTGAGAAGATCCCATTGTTTCAGTCGGATAGAGGACTGACCGTTTCACGCACGTCTTCGAATCAGGGCGCAGCTCCAAGTTGACAACAATAACTATGGTTTAGACAAATGGAGAACCCATTAATCTTCAATGATTTGTGGTTCAACATCTGCGATGGCGATGATCAACTCGCCAAACTGAAAGATGCAAAGGAGATACCATCATGGAAGCAAAAGAATTCCAAATCATTGGTCTTGATATGGGCCTCTGTTGATGCAAAGGTGTTTCGTCACATTCAAGGGCGAAACACCCCTTGGGAAGCTTATCACAAATTGAAGGAACTATATGATTATCACTCAGAATTGGAGTTCATACAGTTACAATTGAAATTGTTCAATCTAGAGCTGAAAAATGAAGATGTCATGAGTTTGGCTTCTGAAATCCGTACAATTAAGCAAGGTGTTGATGCAATTGGCATAAAAATTGATGTCTATATGACTCCCTTCATAAAGACTCTTCTTCCTACATACTCAACCTATTTGGAGTAATTGCAAACAAGTAATCTTTTGAAGACTGTCACAATTGATTTATTGGTTGAGAAAATGGTCAAAAGAGAAAAAGTCTTCAGAAGAAAAACATATTCCACTGGAGAAAACATTTGTTATGCAAATCAAAAGGACAATGCTTTCAAGAATGTAGGAAATGAAAAGGTTAAAGGGAAGAACAAAGGGAGAGGAGGCAAATCTGGTACAAACAATAGCCAACATCAAGAAAAAATAGAATGACAAACAACACTTGTATTTCTAACGTTGCGATAGAAAAGGGAGTCATGAGACCCATGAAAGCAAGACATCATAAGAGAAAATTGAAGCCTACAGAAAATGCAAAACAGAAAAGGAGAATAAGTAAAACTTAGAATTTGATTCAGCTTAGTTCTCTTTTGATTGCATGCTTTCCATATCTAACAAAGCAAATAATGCCTTAGAGAGTTCAACCTAGGATAATGCTTGGGTTTTAGACACTGGTGCCACTTACCATATGACTTTTCGAAGGGACTTATTTGAAGAGTTTCATGAAGAAAGTTGTGGTCCAGTGTATTTGGCAGATAAAACAAGTCTGTGACCTTAAGGCAAGGGTATAATCCGACTCAAGTCACCATGACTTCCAAACTTCATTCTCCATAATGTACCCTTTGAGGCATTATTTGCTTTGTCAGAGATGGAAAGCATGCAATCAAAAGAGAACTGAGCTAAATCAAATTTTGAGTTTTTCTTATTCTCAACCTAGGATAATGCTTGGGTTTAAGACACTGGTGCCACTCAACATATGGCTTTCCGAAGGGACTTATTTGAAGAGTTTCGTGAAGAAAGTTGTGGTCCAGTGTATTCAGCAGATAAAACAAGTCTGCGACCTCAAGGCAAGGGTATAATCCGACTCAAGTCACCTTGACTTCCAAACTTCATTCTCCATAATGTACTATACCTTCCTCAATTGAAGATAAATTTGTTGTCTCTTGTGCTGATTCAACAACAAGACCACTCCATTCTACTTGATGACGGAGAGGTGAAAATCACAAGGAAATATGATAACGCAGTCGTTCTGACTGGATATGAGGAAAGAAAATCACTGAAACTCAGGGGTGAGCACTTAGTGCCTAGGAATTTTGCACATCTCGCAGAAGAAGAATGCCAACTAGTCTTCTCTGGCATGCTAGATTTGGGCACATGCACTAAGACAACATCCTCACAATGCAGAAAAATGGTGTTGCAGGGTTGACGACTCTGCCCAAAAACATTGAAAAGTATGAAGTTTGTGTTTTGGCCAAACATGAAAGAGAACCATTTCAAAATTTAGCATGGAAAGTAGATAGGAAGTTGCACCTAGTTCACACTGAACTGTGTTCTCCCAATCCTCTTCGTTGGTGGTCATAAATACTGCATGTTGTTCGTTGATCACCACAACAAGATGACATGATATATTTTCTGAAGAAGAAATAAAAGGCCTTCAAATGTTTCAAAAGTTTCGAAACATGGTTGGAAATGAAGCCCAATCCAAAATTGGCAAACTCGAGATTGATAATGGTGGTGAGTTCTCTTCATAAGTGTTTGAAACCTATCTCAAGCAGAGTGGAATCGAGCATCATCTCACAGTCCCTTCCACTTCACAACATAATGGAGTAGTTAAGCAGATGAACCAAACTGTCATGAACATGGTTCAGGCAATGTTGTTCTTCAAATGGGTAACTCTGCACATCTGGGCATAAGCAACTCAAACAACAGTATTCCAAGACTAGTTTGTTCCATCAATCTATTAACATCTCAATTGACCAATTACATTCAGGTATTCTTTAGATTCCCCTTGCTTTCTTCCTTCGGAGGAGGTCATCAATAGAATTGGCAGATGGGATATTCGACAGTACATTTAGATGACTTGGATTGCTTCACATCCACTTAGCCCCAAGTTGGCTTTCCGTTCTAAGAATCTCTAATCGATTGTAGATGGCATCATCATTTAACCTAATTGTCTCCATCCTTGGTCACATGGCTTGAGGATTCCCCTTGGCCAACTGATGATGCGCCGCTAGTAGTTGTGCTTTGATAGTAATTGACTTATTTCACCAAGTGACAAGATTTGCGATCCTTTTCCCCTCAAGGAGGTTGGGACCGAGGAGCACTTTATTTTTAGGTGTTCTATGTACCATGATATTAAGGAGAGATACCACTGCTTGTATAGAGATTAAGCAATTTTCAATCCACCACCTTTCAATACCCTAGTTAGAGGTGCTTGGCTCTTTTGCTTTGAGAGGATGTTATTCTTGTGCATAGATCCTTATTATCGGGGATCCCTAGAGTTGTCAAATGAATCAAAGGCATTAAGCATCCCTTGGATATAGCCTATTCATGCCTCGTGGGAGACAAATGATTAAGACAATATTCCTCTATGTATTACTAGAGTGCCCTAGATGCTTTTGTTTGCACAAATACTTGAGCAGCTTTAAATCCACCTTCTTTCAATACCTTGATTAGAGGGGCCTAGCTCTTTTCCTTTGGGAGGTTATTATTCTCGGACGTAGATCTTTATAGGCCCCACCTAGAGTTGTCAAGCTGATAACTTCCTTCTCTTAGCCTACTAAGGGCATTGAAGGCATCAAGCGCCCCTTAGCTATAGCTGATTCATACCCGGAGTGAGATAGATGAATGAGACAATGTTTCTCTTTATGTATATTCGAGTGCCCTAGTCGCCTGCATCTCATTTTTACATGTAGTGGATTTGATAAACACATATTACTAGTTTTTTAAATCTACTATCAAAGGTTCATCGGCCTTGGATGTTAGGAGGTGCTTTAAGGGGATTATTAGACTTCCTCCTAAGATTGTCTAATCTAGTCCCCTCAGCCCTAGACATTTCTGTATGGTTATTCTCGGATCCTGCTTGGACTCTTTCTTGGTGATAGACGACAATGTTATTGGTTCTTCTAGTTTGAGCCTTACTATAGACATCTAACAACATTAGTCTCCTATTTCATCAACTGCTTGCTTTGAGGGTCTCTTCCCATACAAGGCAATTTATTCTTGTACGTGTTATGGCTTTGGGTTTTTGGGGTTTCCCTTCTTGCTTTGTTCATCTGCCTTTTGCTGTTTGTGTTTGGTTTCTTTTTGTTACCTAGGGTCTTTTTACCTTCGCATTTCTCTTTTGCAGCTGCTTGCACATTTTGAGTCCCATTGACCTATTTTGGTTAGTCATGGACATTATATACATTATAATTCTTTTCTCACTTGATATCCATATGACGAACATGGATCCAAATCATATATAACCATGTCCAAGAAAGATACTACTACGTTTAAGAAAGATACTACTACGTTTAATATATCATGCCAGGGCATAATTTCCTATGGCCTTTGGACTTTTGTTTTCATAAATATAAAAGTATGACATGACATGCAACCATCACAAATATTTCCATAAATCTATAAAGATAAATACATGACTAACAAGCTAACAAATGGTCATATTATAGTCAGTTAAAATTCACAGTTAAAATTGAACTACTAAGAATTACACCATTGAGATATATTACAAGAATATGCTCCAAAATTTCAGTTTGATGGCCAAATCTGCATTTTTTTCTGCCATATGGAGAAAAGTCTGTAACCATTTTTTAGAATTCTGCTGCTTGTTCTTTGTTTGATTGTATACTTACTAGTATACAGTGGAGTCTGTTAGGATGTTAGAAAGATGTTTGAGTTCCTTTTCTTAATAGGTTTCTTAAATGGTAATAGAAGCAGGCACTGGGAGTAAGTTGAGGAGATATCAAGTGATGTTTGGAAATGGCAGTAGGTGTTTCCTTAAGTCTCTGTACTACTCTGAAGCCAACTTTAGGAAATGAATGGAACCTTTGTTTGTTAGAAAATACTCTCTAGGGGAGATTGCCAGCTTCTCCTTTCCCTTCCTTTTGAGCATTTTTTCCATTTCTGTTTTAAAAACGAGGGGCAGGTGTAGACACCTTCCCATCACTTGTTCTGCCAATTGACCTGCAGCATCAAGTCAACAAAGATACATATTCCACCAGAGAAACAGAGACCTGCCTAAGAGAACATCAGAAAGTATGCAGTCTTGGTGACATGGGGTTCAACCATTGCGTAAATATAACACCACAGAAGAGAAAGCTGCTTCCAGTAGGCAAAATCCAGTTAACTTTTAAAAAAACCCTCATCAAGAGAAACCAAGTGCTCACAAAATGGTTTTCAGCACAACAATAACAGAGAACAGTGAAGAAAACCTTAAGCAACCCTTTAAAAAAAGCTCCAAACAAATCCAGGAGTCATTCCACAGCTCAGACTCGAAGGCCTGAATGCTCCTCAGCCTTCTCCCATTCGTTTTTCTGCTTCATCTCCCATGATCTTCATTTCTATTTCGTTTCTACTGTTGCTGGGTAAGGTTAATACAATTCAATTTTCCTTTTACCATACAATCTTTTGGTTTCTTTTGGTTGAGTAAATTTAATTTCTTAGAAGATTTGGTTCAAGGCAAGGTTTGAAGTTAAGGTTTGACAACTGATGGATTGTATGATGGACATATTAGAAAATAGTTCATCTAAATGAAGTATTCGGCTTAGAAAGCAGTAAAAATTACAAAGTCATGTTAACCTTTGACTGATTCTGTATGCATTTATGGTATTAAGTTTTAACCTTCGACTCATTTGTAAAAGCATCATAACTTTGACTGCTTTCAAGGGCCTTTTCTTGTGTCCTTGATTCATTTTCATTCAATGATTTCATAAATATTCGGGAATAGTTAATATTATATGATACTGTGCAGGAATGCCCAGTTGGTACATACAAAGATGTAATTGGGTCAGATGCTTTGCTTTGTGTTCCTTGTCTACCAGAATTGCTTCCTTATCGTTCAGTATACAAATATGTTCGTGGTTAGTATCTCCAGCAATTATTCTGAATATTTGAGTACTTTTTACTTTCCATGGCTTAATAAATTAAGGTATGTGGATAATGCTTTATCGGATATACCGATGAATAATAAGTCAAGCACATTGTGGGTTTAATAATGCTACTAATGAAATTTTTGTTTTATATGCCAATATGCATGTTTAATCTGTTTCAGCATGAAATGAAACTTAGAAAAATGGCCTCTTAGCTTTGTAAATGGGTGAGAAGTCAAAATACTTATATATTGTCAATTGATTTATGCATTTGCATTTTCTGCATGTTAAATTGATCCTTGTTAGGGAAGCACAGTACTAATAATATCATAGTTACCAAATCCGGCCGGATCCGGATTTTTTGCCTGGCCTGGATAAGTTCGTCCAGGTTGGCCCTATTTTTTTTTCAAAATATATATACATATTTTAAGGTTTTTTGGCAAAAAAGTGCCCAAAAACCATAAATATGATATAATATTAAGATTTTATATTATTTTATTAATATTTTTCATTGTATTTATTAGTTTTGCATATTTATAAAACTATGCTCACATATATATGTATATATTCCGAATTGTATTTTTCCAAACTTTTTCAATAATTCCGGATTTTGGATTTTTTTGCTGTGTAACTATGACTAATATAGCATCCTTAATTGCTTTATGCATTTGCATTTTATATATTCTTTATTAATGGTTAATTTAATTCATGTAGCTCATTTTTATCTGCTGGAAATGATGATAAGCATTAGAAATGAAAGCACACCGAGAAAACATCAGCAATAACTATTATAATTTATTTTCTATATTCATGCTTCATATTGTTTATTCCGTTTCATTCTATGTTCAGTTAGAAACAGTAATAAAAAAGATCTTTGTATAACAGGTGGCGTAATTCAATCTCTCTGCCCATATAAGTGTGTCTCAGACAAATATCGAATGCCCAATTGCTATACACCACTTGAAGAACTGATAGACACACTAGGAGGCCCTTGGCTTTTTGGACTTCTCCTTTCTGGCCTTCTGGTGCTTCTAGCTCTTGTTTTAAGTGTTGCACGAATGAAATTTGTTGGAAGTGATGACTTTTCTGGTCCAACAACTCCACATGAATCACAAATCCAACATTCTTTCCCTTTCTTAGAGTCACTGAATGAGGTCAGCATGCATTTTTTGTTTGTGTAGCTATCCGTATATAGGTTATTTAAGTTATAGATTTTGTAGACATTGCTGATATAACATTATAAACCATAAAAAACTTCGCATTGGGTTTTACTGATTTTATAATTGTTGAGCCCAGGTCCTTGAGACGAACCGAGCAGGGGAATCTCAAAGTCATGTGCACAGGATGTATTTTATGGGTCCAAATAACTTTGGTGAACCTTGGCATCTACCACACTCGCCACCTGATCAAATCATGCAGCTTGTGTAAGTTTTTGAATTTGTTATTTTCTTTTAATCTGATGAACAGGAATAACAATTCATCTTTGTTAGTCCAAAATTGGCAGCAAATAATCAGAATAGAGGTGGTATATGTGCAAGAGCGGGGAAGTATTATATGTATATGGTAGTAGAAAAACAATGTAATTTCCCTTGAAGATATGTAAAGGATCCTGTAAGGTTGTTATTAGGTTATTGATGGTTTTGTTCTGGGTTGTTTTGGTCCACAGGTATGAAGATGCTTTCAACAGATTTGTTGATGAAATCAACTCTTTGGCTGCATACCAATGGTGGGAAGGATCTGTATATAGCATTCTCTCAGTGCTTGCATATCCATTTGCTTGGTCATGGCAACAATGGCGTCGGAGGAAAAAAGTTCAACGTCTTCGTGAATATGTTCGATCTGAGTATGATCATGCATGCCTGCGTTCCTGCCGATCACGGGCTCTCTATGAAGGGCTTAAGGTTAAGTGCAACATCTAAGATTTTTTTTGGTTTATACCAATAAGGAAGATGTGTTTTGTTGGTTTGTATATAGATTGATTACATTTAGTAGAGTATATTGATTGCACAGATATCCTTATTATCTACCATCCCATTTTTCGTTTATTTTGCAGACAATGTGTAGTGGCCCTTTGCAAGAAATAACTAGGAAGACTAGAAAGGGAGTGTGTGTGTGTGTGTGTGTGAGAGATAGCCACGAGGAAAAAACTTTGCAAGCCAATTTTTGACTACATGGTGAGAGGACAAAAATTGGCAACTCTAAAATTAAAAATATCATTAAAAATGAATTTTAAAGGGAAAAACATATCAATAAACATTCCATGTCAAATCAACTTCAAATAAATTCAAAACTAATCAATTCTATCTACCATACACACACCAACAAGTAAATAATGCATATCCAGCCCTTGTGCATAAACAATCAGTTCCAACTTTCCAGCAAAAATGAAAAATCAGAATGAGAGTGACTGCAACTTTCCAGCAAAAATGAAAAATCAGAATGAGAGTGACTGAGAATGAAAAAATGAGATCAAATGAGTATTGGAAAGTCATCTGGGTGTTTTAGGGCGTAAATGATTGCAGGATGTACAGGGCAATTCACACCTTTTTAAAAAAAATTAATAACACCCTTTACCGTGTAAGCTTTCTTTGTGTTTTATCTGTATTCAACCTTACAGGTTTAATTTTAACACAGGGCCATATCATAACAAGGCGTATGTTATCTGATCTTTAGTGGATATAAGCTAAGTCACTGCATTCGAATTCGTGGAGGATAAAATACGTATAAAATTTGTTGCTAAAAAAATCAACTATAAAATTTGTGATTAAATTCGACTGAAAGAATCATATACATCTAATCTATATAATTTAAAAATATATATAAATAATAAAATTAAAACTATATATATATATATATATATATATATATATATATATACTAATAAGATTATGTAGGTTTTCATGGATCCAGGTGGATCCCCACACTGATCTGATCAAATGGTTTGCAACCTTATTGGAAACATCCGAACATCGAAGATTTCACTGAGACGAATCCAATGCATTTCGAACGGGGTCAAACAGACTTCATATGTGAAAGTTATGCCCTGTTGAAGCAAGCATGGTACAATGATGATGATAGCACGGTGACTGGACATGTACCAGTGGCCCAATCAGGGCTTGGCGTTTGTACCAATGGTATTTTGACACATGGAATGTCCAAAAGCAAGTCCCCTAGATATGCTATCAGTTTCAATCAATGATTGGTCTCAATACCAATTCTTATGGTGTTGAAACTTTTATTAAAACATTATTATTAAAAAACACTCTTAATATGGGATTAAACCCCACCCAAATTGCATAGAAGCTTTATCCAAGCCTAAAAATAAGGCAATGGAAGGAATCCCAATGTGTTAGGTAAATATATAAGACTTCAACCCATGAAACAAGGGCCTTGGGAGCATTATAAAAGGCTTATTGTTACATTTGAAAAACATATATATGGAGAGAAGAAAACTTGTTTTTAAGCTATTTGAAGGAGAGCAAGTAAGAAACAAGTAAGCCAGTGTCCTTTTATGTAGGAAGACCAACTCCCATATAGTAGATTGTTGCAGAGACTTCCTAAAGGCAGAACATAGGTTATTTTTGTAGACCAAAGTTATATTTTGGCATAAATAATATATGCAAAGTGTATTTTGCACCATTTAATAAATAGGTTCGAGCGCTTTACGGATCCAAAGACGTAGCCCTTAAAAGGGTGAACTCCATTATCAATTTGGTTTGCGTTTTCTCTATTTATATTCATTTAATATTGAACATGATTTTAATCAAACAAGCCAATTTCACGTAAAAGGACGGAAATTAAGAAAAAAATGTTACGAGTATCTGAAATTGAAAAATAGCAAGCATTTTGCATTAACTAACAATTCGGATCATTCATGATGTAACTTATATGAGAGATGAGGTTCTGGATGCATCATATTATATCATGTGCACTATTTCCTTTAACCTATGCATCCAAAAATATGTTAATATTTTATAAACTATAAATAAAATATATTATATTATATTAATATTTAATGAAAATATAAAATATAAATATAAATACACTATATTCTCGTTGGATGTGGATATTGAATGGGTATGCCGTGAAAATCTTAATAAATCTCAAAATATTAATGCCCAATAATAATGAAGATTATGCGAATGAAACCGTAAAATTCACGGCCAATGAAACCAAAAAAATTACGTCAATGACACCAGTTAAAACTAGGAAGTTTAACGCCAATGACACCAAAAAATTTACAGCAGGGGTCAAATTGGGTGGAAGTGTGACTGACAGTCGCAGGTAACATTTAAATCACTGGCAAGTTTAGCAGTTAGCAGCTTCCTACGCCCTGACACAACGACACTCATGCACAGGTTGCCTAGATTCACAAAGCACACAGTCACTCATAGCATCCACTTGAGCATTCAGTAGGCCATTGCAATTCACTATGAATGAGCAGTCAACAATTGCTAGTGAGCAGTAGGGCATCAGGGTTCACTATGAATGAGTAGTCAACAGTTGCCAGTGAGCAGTGATTTAGATTGTAGATTGGCAGCGGGCCAGGAATGAAATAAAATGAAATTGTCTTCAAGAGCTCACAAACCCTAAATTAGGAATGTCAAATAAATTTACATGAATTCTATCATGAATTTTTTGATATATTAGTTTTTGGAGTTCGTGAATTAATCCGTATAAATTTGAACATGAATCTAAACGAATTTGTTATGGTCCTTTAAAATTTGTCAATTTTTTTATTTTTTTCAATAAAATTCGCCTAATGTGCTTACTTAGGATATAAGTAGTTGAGCTAAGGAAAATGAGGGTTTATATAAATTCCTAAACAGTTGTCTGCCTTTGAAAGGCTTACAAGATGCACTGAAATTGTTTGACAAAAATAGACAAACGAGGCAGGGTCTAATGGAAGGTGATGGGTGTCCAATTTTCAATGCAGATAAGGAGATCTGGTAGTTGCAGTTGTGAATGCCTCAACTACACAATGCCATCCATTTCCTAAATCAATCTCAGCATCTGGTAGAGGGGTTGAATTGAACCCTCTACCAGATGCTCTGAGATTTGATATAGGAAACGGATGGCATTGTGTAGTTGAGGCATTCAACTCCAACTACCAGATATGTAAATTATTGTCTTGAAGTGACTAAAAGTGTCTAAATTGTACAAAAAGCATGGCATTGTGTATTTGAGGCATTCAACTCCAACTCCCAGATATGTAAATTATTGTCTTGAAGTGTCTAAATTGTACAAAAAGCAAAGGGTGTGTAAGGAATTTCTAATTTAATCTAAAACTAAACTAATGCAAGTGAAACTAGAATTTTCTAAAGTCAATATAAATTTTCAGAGTAAAATATTTTTTGTTCATAGATTTTTCCTTAGATATGGAAACACAGGAAGTGCCATCTTTATTCCCTTGGGGAATGTAGCCAACACCTTGATGATAACCGAGTTTTCTTAATTATTGAAATGCATACAAAAGAACTGCTTTAAGTCTGGCTAAACAAAACATGTCTGCAAAGACTGCAGGTGGTCAAAACCAAAAAGCAAATATAAAACTATCATCAGATTCCCCTAAATTCTAACAAGAGCCAAACTGTGTCCCAGCTTAATAATATCAATACTCTATTTATAACAAGTCTGAAAAAAGTGGATTTAATTATATCCTTTAGTGGTTATTCAGGTACACAACGGTTGGTGACAGAAGTAACATTCTATCTTTCAGCTTGTGAACATGTGAAACACAAGGTGGACCCCTTGATTACCTTGTATTGTTTTCTCCATAGTTACCAAGTTTGGAAATTTGGATTCGTTCGGAAGGCAAAAAATCCGAAATCCAGAATTCTTGAAAAAGTTTAGAAAAATTCAATCTGGAATATACACATGTATAGGTGAGCATAGTTTTATAAATATACAAAACTGACAAATACAATGAAAAAATTAATAAAATAATATAAAATGTTAATATTATATCATATTTATGGTTTTTGGGCTTTTTTACTCAGAAAACCTAAAAATAAATAAAAATAATATATATATATATAAGAATTCTTGAAAAAGTTTAGAAAAATTCAATCTAGAATATACACATGTATAGGTGAGCATAGTTTTATAAATATACAAAACTGACAAATACAATGAAAAAATTAATAAAATAATATAAAAAAAATAAAAATAATATACATACATATATATATATATATATATACATATATATATATATATATATATATATATAGATAATGTTAATATTATATCATATTTATGGTTTTTGGGCTTTTTTCCTCAGAAAACCTAAAAAAAATAAAAATAATATTATTTTTATTTTTTTTAGGTTTTCTGAGGAAAAAATCCCAAAAACCATAAGTATGATATAATATTAACATTTTATATTATTTTATTAATTTTTTCATATATATATATATATATATATATATTTGAAAATAAAAATATCGGCATCTTGTAAAAATATACAACTAGTGTTAGCCACAAATAAATTGGGCTATCAACAAAGAGCCCCGCTCTCAGGATATATAGTCCCTGGGAAGCAAAATTGCCTCAACCAAAGTACAAGAATAAAACACACACCTGGAGAGGGCTCAATCATGACCATCTGGAGATCCGAAACTTGATCAGGTGGTGTATTAGAGATGAAGGGTTCCATAATCGAATTTGTCATCAGCTCCTTATCAGAGTCTGAGTTTTCTGATCGTGGCCTCTCTTCACTCCCCCTGCCGAAGTCTCCTTAAGAACAATCCTCATAGATTTATCCTGATCTTCTTCTCCTTTCTCTGTAGCATAGGCAAGATCCTCTAGTTGAGTATCTCTTTCTCCATGTTTTTTTTTTTAGATTCTGTTTGCTGCTGTTTTCCTTCATTTTGTGTCTCACCTTTTGCCACTTCCTCTTGTTCTGGAAAACTCATCTTTTGTATGTATTTTTTGACCCCCTTTTTTTTTATGGATGCGATCTTCCCTGGGGGCGAGTAGCATGCAGGTGTCTAGGAAGCTTACAAATACGGCATCAGAATGCAATATTCTCATAATCCAATGTCTGAATGTGTTGTAGCTTCCCATATCTGATAATAACTTTGTCTGGTAGGCCCTTGCTTAGGTCGATCTCCACACAAATGCGGGCAAAGGTGCATAATCCCGTTGCTATTCTCTCTATATCAGCGTTGATATAGACACCCAAAGAATTTCCTATTTCTGTTAAAGTAGCACCAAGATGTAGTGGAAGATTGGGGAGCCTCACCCAAATTGGCATTGTGGTAACCATGTGTGAATTTGGGTCAAAATCTGGAAACCATGGAGTGTGGTAGAGCCCTGCATTTCCCCAGAACCAAGGCCCCTCTGCAAAGACTTGTTGATACGCTTCACATTAAAAAAATGGACAATGAAAAAGCCCTTGGAACATAGTGAGATGTCACACTGCTTTGTACATGTCGTATGGATCCATTATGTTAAGGCCGAAGTAGTTGGCCAGAAACCATTGAATCTACATATAATTGCCTCTGTTTCTAATTCTGCCTTATATCTCAACTCATCTTCCCCTAAAGTCTCCACAATCGGTATATCTTCTGCATGCTCCACAATATAGGTAGCAGGGGTGGACGTCTGATTTGTAGTATTTGGTTTTGGAGCTGATTTTTTTACCGCATCCTTGAAAGACTCAGTTTTGGAAGAGGAAGGCATCCCAATGCTTGCAGCTCCTCCACATAATCTCAACACCATGAATAGAGTGGAATCCTTTGTTATAGCATATTTCGTCAGTAAAATGTGGTCCTCAAGTTGTTTCCCTGCAAATATGAGACATTGTTGAAAGGCTGGGATCCCTTGCAAGAGTTCTAATCTCCTTTTTAGATCACTCACATGATTTGAGTGGTGAACCCATAGACATTTTGTTACCTCGGATAGTGTTTTGACCATTATTTGAAATCCATTCTTCGATTTTATAGATTGCTCATTTTGGTTGGATTCATCATACAGATCACACTTCATGCCATTGTGAACCGTATGTCCTTTTTAGAGCCCCTGACTCTCTGTCCCAGAAGCCAGTTTACATTCGATCATTTTAACAAACAGTTGGAGAGCATCCTCTAACTGTCCATGTTTGGAATACCTACTCCGCAGGGATGCAGTTCTCAAAGGCATTTTGTTGGACACTTCCTAGGTTACATCCAGGTCACGACATTTGTCATTTAAAACTAGAAATTTCTTAGAAGTATTTGAGTCAAATTGGATCTAGTCCACCCCGCCAATGAGATGCTCAAGATTAAGAGTAATCGCCCTTGATTCCACATCCCCAAAGTCATTTTTTGTAGTTAAAGAAAAGACTACCTTGCTCTGTTCTGTAAGAAATGGAGGGCCGGTGATAGTAATGACAGAACAGAGAAAATAGCAATTGTTCTTCCCTTCAGAATTCCCACAGGGTATCTTCAAATAGCCATAAAACAGCGGTACTGCATAAAAATAAACACTCCATTTATTGTCAGATTTCGGTGACATTTTGTCATACAGTTGCCGTGCAACCACCAAGATCTCAACATGAGTATAGCCAGAACCGTCGAGTCCAAGCTTCCCCAGTAGTATCGTGTTCATCTTGTTGTCCCCCATGCATCTAGGATCTGGATACCAAAGGTTCAAGACTCTTCCCAGATTTGTTCCCATTTGAGCTGGGCTTGTGATCCTGCATCCAGATGAAAACTTACCATTTGCATTTCTTTTGTCTTCCTGTGCATTCTAGGCTTTTGTCTCCACCACACTCCACGCTATGGCCCCTCTTCTCCTCTTCGTCGCCGCAGGAACCGAGTTTGGTACATAAACCCTTGTATTCATTTTCGCGGCAGCTCTTGCCACATATATATATATATAAAGGGCCGACCCAGACAAACTTATCCGGGCTGGGCAAAAAATCTGGATCCAGTTGGATTATGCCCAGATCCGGCTGGATTCGGTAACTATGGTTTTCTCCATTAGGGGAAACATGGAAAACATAGTCTGATTAAGTTTGCTGTATCTATGACCCATGCAGTAATGCCTTGTCTATTAAGTATCAAGGGGAATTGTACTCCTAGTGTAAGTGGATTGGCAAGGCTTGGTTTTCCATTGAGATTTGGTCACATGTTTAAACCTAAGGGATATAAAATTTGAGGAATATGCAAGGTTAAGTGAAAAACTGCCCTTGTTCCCACAAGTGGGTCTCATATGTGTCTTGTGTTTTGACACTTGCATGTGGGAGTGGTTGATAATTGTTGGTTCCTTGACATCTGTTATATAATTGAAATGATGCAAATAAATTTTTTAATCAATCCATCACCTTGATAGTATTGATGAGTGCACTCAATTTGATTAGGGTACCTATATTGTGGACAAGATCCTGTACTGAAACAAATTTTTGTCTCAGCTCGTGATAATATTACAACGATTGTATGTGTTTTGCTTGCAGACAAAATCATGACTTCTTTCTTATATTGGAAACCAGGATACTTGGTGTTCTAGACCCTTTGTGCTATATAAGTAATAAAACTGGATTTTATATTTTGCCTTATAAAACTAGTATGGTGCTCAATGTACGTGTTTTGCTTGCAGACAAAATCATGACTTCTTTCTTATATTGCAAACCAGGATACTTGGTGTTCTAGACCCTTTGTGCTATATAAGTAATAAAACTGGATTTTATATTTTCTCTTATAAAACTAATATGCTGCTCATTTCCTTACGAAGAGAATTGGTTAAATATTTTTGTGATGTAAAAAATGTTTATTTTATATTATTATCATTAGATACTTCTGGACATTCACCCATCATAGGGCAGGGCACGAGCTCTATCAGGTCTATGAGGAGCGAAGCACTAAGAGATGTCAACCAGTATTTGCAAATTCAAGTGGTGGCCTATCTTCAAAGTAAACAAAATAAAGGGGCTGGACAAAGTTCCACCACAGCCCATCCCTAATGGTTAATTCACTTACCCACAATTTTTGATACCTTGAGGATTTTGAGTTAAGATTCTGCTGAAGGAAAGGACATATAAAATTCTGCTAAAAACAACTTTTTTTCTAGTATTGTTGATAAATTAGCAGAAGATAACTGACTAATAGGTTTTCTTCGTAGTTCAGTATGTAATAAGGCCGTATGAATTCTGTGTTTGTGTGTTACTTTCTTTCTTTCGGACAGTACTTTTATGATATTCCACAATGTAGATCAGGCTGTATGGATCATGCTTTGTGTTTTGGTCTTTGGGTCTTAATGAATCTTACTTAATTTAAATGAATTTCCAGCAAATAATAGAACATATATCATGCAATTTTGTGGAATATTATCTATTTTAATAGAATTTTGTTTTTCCTTTTAAAAGAGCAAAAGTTGAATATTTATTGTAATGCTTTTAAATACAAATCATGTATAGCACACACAATAACCATATTTTGACATGATTCTGTGCTATAAAATTACTTTTCCAAGTTTAGTGTAGCCTATTTAAGCTAGCTGCTAGGATAAAAGAAACATAGCCCATTGCTGGATAGAATTTATGATAATTAATATTGTAATTTACACCGTTTATGATGGAGAGTTTTGGTTTTGGAAGGAATGCTAAAAAGTAAAATGCGATCCATTCCTTCAGAAGGGAAGTCTTGAAACTGACACTTCTAAGCTTTGCAGTACTGAATATGATTGGAATAGGACATGAGCATAGTGAGTTAGGTTTGGATGCTTATTGTTTCACATATAAGAATAAAAATCTCTGAATACAGGTGGCCGCAACTCCAGATTTGGCAGTGGCATATGTTGATTTTTTCCTTGGGGGTGATGAAAAGCGATCAGATCTTCCTCCTCGTCTACAGCAAAGATTTCCCATGTGTATCATTTTTGGAGGGGATGGAAGTTACATGTCTCCTTACTGTATTCATAGTGATAATCTTCTTACAAGCTTGATAGGCCAGGTACACATTTGAATAGATTTTTTTTTTCTAGTTTCTTTAACTGGCAACAAGCTGCACAATAATAATCCATATGTATCTGAACATGAACTTTTTCCATTCTTCTTTATTTGTTAGGATTTAATATATCCTTCTTGATAATGGATCATAATGGCAGTTCATTATACTACAATTTATATATGGTGATCCACTTTGTAGGCTGTACCGGCTACTATATGGTATCGACTGGTTGCTGGATTAAATGCTCAGTTGCGTACAGTGCGGCAAGGTTGTATTCGCAGCACGTTAATGCCAGTAATAGAATGGATTGGTACTCATGCAAATCCTAAGCTCAGCTTGCAAGGTATAAGGGTTGACCTTGGCTGGTTTCAGGCCACATCATCTGGGTACTACCAGCTTGGCCTCTTTGTTAATGCAGCAGACATTGTTTCTCCACCCAGTTTTCTTCCAGACATGTAAGGCACAATGACCAGTGAACAATTATGGTTTTGAAATAAATCAATTTTTTAAGAGGTTCCACTGCCATGAAATTATTATACAGCTCCTCAAACTTGGGTTAACTATGATCAATATGTGTCTTAACTGCAACATATTAGACATCCTTAGAGTCACAAGGGCCTAGAAATATTGCCAGATGGGCTGAACATAAACTGGAAAGTGCCATAGCCGGCAACAGGGTAGTCATTTTATAATTTATATACATGTAGCTTAAGAAATTAGGAAAACTAAATATTTAGATAATCATCTTAGGGTGAAGAGATGCCACTTTTGAAAGGCTTTATATTATAGCCATTATTAAGGTATTGACTTTTTAGTATGTCACATTTGTGAACATGGCTGTAATTGTGTATTTAAATTGATGGTGTGGCGTTATCCAACACCCATTTACCTGGTGTAAATGGGAGGCCAATTTTTTCCAAATAGAGATAAGGATATTTTATGTTTTTTCTTTGAGTTTCGTTCATGAATGTCTTGTTATTACTCTTTGCATCCATTCTCCTATCTATATCTCTCCCATTTTTTCCTAGTTCAAATCTTCTATGCCTTTCCCTATCCTCTCTAGATACCTGCTACTCCCATCTTTCTTCCAATCCCATTCGTCCCTCCATCCTTCATAGACTGCACTTGTATTTGCATGCCACTCCTTTTGTCTCTACTGTCCTTTGCGAGGGTGACTTGGAGGATTTTGGTGTTAACATATGTTCGGCCAATGGTTTGAGTGCTATCATTAGTTTTTGTACCATCTTCAACTAGGTGAATCAAATGATGTTTTAATCCATAATGAGCTCTCATCACAGTTACCAAATCCAGCAGGATCTGGATATTTTGACGGTCTCAGATAAGTTTGTTTTGGATTGCTCCCCTCCATTTTTAAATGTATATATTTGTTAAAAAGGACACCCAAAAACATTATATAGTATATAATATTAATTATATTAAAATTTTGTATTGGGTTAATTTTTTTTTTCACGGTGTTTGTCAATTTTGCATATTTATAAAATTATACACACTCTAAGCAGCCGATTCGTTTTGGCTACGGGTACGGGTAGGAAGATTCAGGGATGCTAGTAATGTGATTTTTTCCCCTTGATATGTTTTTAGGTACAGCCGTACAAAAATATAGATCTATAATATTAAAAATATAGCCAAATAAGCAAAGTTAACCACGAATAACACAGAGTAAACAAAATAAATTAAATAAACACAAAACTTATTGATAATTCAATGCCAAATGTCATGATATAATCCTCTTTGTGCAATCTCCTTAAACTCCTTGGCACTAAATGGGTGGTTGTAATGGCGTAAGATTTGCAAAAGGAATAAGTTTCAGCTCTAAGCAATTGAAAAAATGGAGGTGAGAGAGCAAATGTGCAATGAGAGGTAAATGTGTTTTTTTTTTGATAAAATGAATGAAAGTTTCTTTTAGGGTTTCCCCCCTATTTCATTTTTATTGTTTTTTGAAGTCCATATTTGACTTTTTGTAAAGTCAAAACAAAACAAATCAATAAATAGAAACATTTTTGGACCTGGATATATGTAATATGCCCAAGTTCAAGGTGAGAGAGAAAATGTGCAATGAGAGGTAAATGTGTTTTTTTTGGATATATGTAATATGCCCAATTTCAAGGTGAGAGAGCAAATGTGCAATGAGAGGTAAATGTGTTTTTTTTTTTGATAAAATGAATGAAAGTTTCTTTTAGGGTTTCTCCCCTATTTCATTTTTATTGTTTTTTGAAGTCCATATTTGACTTTTTGTAATGGCAAAACAAAACAAATCAATAAATAGAAACATTTTTGGACCTGGATATATGTCGGGTTTGAGTAGGATAGCTTTGGGTGCATGTGGATATGCCCAAGTTCATCCTAGGACGAACCTGACTGTAGCTGTAGGTGCCCAGGGGTGGTGTATCGTACTGGTACCTACACCCCTAGGTAGGGGTATCCGCTAATGTCCAGGGGTGGTGTATCGTACTAGTGTTTATATATATATTAGTTGCAGGTGCCCAGGTGCATCCTAACCCGAATCCTTCACCGAATCGTGCCAGTACCCGTACCTATACCCTTGGGTAGTGGTATCCGCTAACGTGGGGTGTCTGTGTGTGTGTATATATATATTAGCTGCAGGTGCCTAGGTGCATCCTAACTTGAATCCCTTACCGAATTGTGCCAGTACCTATACCCATGGTGTATCGCATAGTAGCATTAATCGTCCGAGGAAAAAATCTTTTTTTTTAAGAGTGTAAGTGTTTTTCAAAAAATTGTGATTAATTGGGAAAAATTCAAAAAACTTAAAACCGCCTAGAAAATGCAAAAAATGTTTTTTTTTTTTTAAATTTAAATGCATTTTCGCGAGATACATATTAGGCATTTCAATTGCATATATAATATATACAATTACATAATACATGGTATGCGAGGAAGATAAATGAGATTGTATGCCATCCAAATTAGTCAACTGTTTCTTTTTTCATTACTTTTTTGAAATATTCAAATTTCATTACATTTGCATTTCAAAATGCATACTATTGTCATCATGAAACAAAAAAGGGGAGGGAGCAAATGGTAGCATGCAGGCTATGGTTCAGTAAGTCTACACTTCAACATATTTTCAAGGTTCTTGCCTCTCCTAATTTGAGAGACAACCTTGGTGTCGATCCCAATGTCATCAATGACGTTGAAGTCAAAATTCTCAAAAAGAGGTTCTTCATTATTTTCAAGCCATTCAAAATCGGATGATCTTCTTTGATGGTACCGAACATTATACAATACAATGCATATGTTAATGACATGCAAATAATATTTTACAAAAATATAAATCAATTTTTCATATGAATAGAGAATTAAAAATGCAACATTTATTAATTTTGAGATTTTTCATCTTCAAACGAGATTGTAGTGGACAAATGTCAAATCATTCATACGTTCGTAAGTGAGTCAATTGCGTTTTTTTGTGTATATGCTCAAACACACTCCAATTGTACTCGCAAACGGATGAACTACATGGTTGGTTCAAAATGTGCATTGCCATCTTTCGAAGGTGTTTGGTTTCTTTGCCAAAGAAATCCCACCATTGTGTTGCAAAAATAAATTTTGTTAACATTGTAACATGCAGTTGCACAATCCAATCAAAATTTAACACTTTAACTATACGTATGAAAAAATTTCGTCTACCTAGTTGGATGGTCTTCCTTCTTATGACAACTGTCTTATTACAGAAGAAACCTTTTGCCTACTTGTACATTGGCGATTCTCTCATAGCTTCTTCAAAGTCCTGCTCAATAGGAAACATTATTTCTATGCACTTAAATAGGCCCTCTGTGACCTCTGCGTCGTCTCAAAATGAGGTGTTGTAAAACAATGTTGGATTGAAGAAGTATTCAGCTGCATGGATGGGAGAATGCATTTGTCGATTCCATCTGTTATCAACTATATCTCATAATGGCATGTACTTTATCTCGTTATTCTCCAATCTGCCCTTAATAGCTTCTTTGGCCCTATCCATTGCTTCATACAAATAACCCACGGGGGGTTTATCCCCATCGACAAGTCTTAAAACTCAAACTAGAAGCTTGGAGAATAACACAATTTACTCTATCTCTTTCCAAAAAGATAGTGAAAAAATATAGTCATTCACTATTCTGCCATCCACATGTTTTGCAAAAGAACATTCCACCCACTCACTTGAAACGAACATTCGTTTCAAATTCATTTGTTATTGAAAAAAAGTTTGCAAGGCAAGGAAGTGTGTTGCAAACCTTGTCACCCCTAGCTGAAGAAGTTCCTTGCCATCTGTGAATGTCCGCATCATACTAAGAACCCTTGTGTGATTGTATATGAACTTCGTGATTGTGCAAGCTTGTTGCAAAACCTCTTTCACCCATGGAATTTTGTCTATTTCCAAAATCAAATCAAGACAATGTGCCGCACATGGAATCCAAAAAATAGTTGCATATTTTTCCATAAGAAGCCTTTTAATGGCCACATAAGCAGCAGCATTATCAGTAATGATTTGGACCATATTTTCTGGCCCCACCTCAATCACAACTTCATCAAATAGATGAAACAGTGTCTCCCCTGATTTTATCTGATCAAATGCATCAACACTCTTAAGAAATATAGTGTCAATGTTACACGACACAAAGAAGTTGATGAGCGTGCGATTCTTTCTATCTGTCCATCTATCTGACATGATAGTGCATCCCAACTGTGCCCATTTCTTGCGATATTCAGCAACGATATCACTCACATCTTGTACGACATCTTTCAACAAATCTGTCTACAAAGCCTCATATGATGGCGCTGAGAACCTTGGACCTGCAATTGCAATTGCATCCACCATACTTTGTCAGTATGAAGATCTAGCAACATTAAACGACAAGCTAGAAGAGTACCAAAAGTTAGAGATTATCTTCTTTGTTTGTTTGTGCACAGTTTTTTTCAGCATATACTCTCTAGTATGGTTTGCACTCCAAGTGTAGTGTGCGGGCTAAAGAAGGCATGAATGTTTCTCTCCCCTGTGTTTGGCGCGCGAGGTACTGATCCACGTGTCACTTGAGACTTCTCCTTCCTCTTTTCACATTCTATTGATGGCCCAGTCATGTCATCATATTCTTCATCACCCTTTGCATCTAAAGAGTTAGAACCTACTTCTATACTTGTTCTTGCCCTTTTCGCCTTTGAATTTAAATATTGTTAGAATGTTGTTATAGCTTGATTGGTGACATCTATAGGGCATGCATTAGTGCAAGGTGTAACTTCGTGCCCTCGTTGTCTCGTCAAATGCCACTTGAAGTGGTATATGCCTCCATTGCTTATGTTCACAAAAGTTGCATTTGATCTTGTTTGCGTTCCCTGGCTCGACTTTGGTGTAGTAGTTCCATGCAAAAAATTTCACACATGGCATGATGATCAAATCTGCAGTGGCACAAATTTTTTTGTTTAGGTGAAAATATTTTGAAGGTGTTTAGTTTTTCCTTATCACTCCCAAAAGAAACTCTTATCACTCCAACTTATTACTCTCGTCGTTCAATATACCTAAATCTCCAATAGCCAAACCACCCAATATACCATACACTTTTTATATACCCTTAGGTATGTGAAAGAGTGATGGTACAGAGGAACAATTCTCTCGATATACCATCCCTCTTGATATACCAAACCTTCCTATATACCCAAAGGTACGTGGAAGAATGATAGTATGTGGAAGAGAGATGTATGTAAGAGTAGAGTGGCACAGAAAGAAATGGTACGTGAAAGGTATCGAGTCTGTCTAATGGAATACTTGCGCACAAGGGGCAGTTTAAAGCTCGTAGGCACGGTACCTGTCTGACACTGCGACCCTCATGTGTCGGATTTACAGTCGCACGACAAATCTTGGAAGAACGAAAATAGAATAATAGAAAAAGAAGTGTTTTTGAGATGCTTTGTTTGCTTTTATTTTTTAATTATTATTTTGCGTTCCTGCAATCGCTAGTAATAAATACATACACAATAAAATAATATAAAAACATTGCCTCAAAAATAAAAATAAGTAAACATTATTTTTTATTTTGCGTTAGAAAATAAAAATTCATTACAGGGTTAGGTTTTTTAGTTTTAAATTTTTATTAATCGAAGTTAATTAACATTAATTCATTGCAATTTTTTTTGTTTTTTAATATTTTTTATAGATTTTAATTTTTTATAATTACAAAATATAAAAATATATTAAAAAAATGGTAACGTTTAAATTTTAATATTTAAAAAAAACCCTAACCCTATCATATAGTTAGGGTTAAGGTTAGGAAACAAGGTTTTTTTTGTAGTTTTAGTTTTTTATTAATTGAAGTTAATTAACATTAATTCATTACAATAAAATAATAAATTATTTTTTTATTGTATTTTTAATATTTTTTATAGATTTTAATTTTTAATAATTACAAACTAAAATATATTAAAAATGGTAATGTTTAAATTTCAATATTTAAAAAAAAACCTAATCTTAACCCTACTGTACGATTAGGGTTAGGGTTAAAAAACGTTTTTTTTGTAGTTTTTATGTAATTTAATTTTTATTCATCGAAGTTTATTAACAATAATTCCTTACAATAAATTATTGTTTTTAATTTTTTTTTATAGATTTTATTTTTTATTAATTACAAACTATAAAAAATTATTAAAAAAATTAATATTTGAAAAAAATCTTGATTCCTAACAACCAGGTTAGGATTAGGTTTAAATTTTAATTATTAATATTTTAAAAAACCCTTAACCCTAACCCTAATCATACAGTTAGAGTTAGGGTTAGAGATTTTTTTAATTTTTGTAGTTTTTATTTACATTTTAAAAGATATATATATATATATATATATATATATATATAAAACTGAACTTGGAAATTTGACGGGTTAGTGAAGACTAAAGACAAAAATGTTGAATTTGTTGTTGAAGATTCTCAAACCTCTCGAACTCGTAGTTGAAAATCTCTACGTTCTCTTTGTTTGTGTTCTTTTGAAATTTTGCGCTTGAAAATTTAGAGGAATTTGCAAATTTTTGTTGTAAAAATGATTGCTTTTTTCATTTTTTTGCACTTATAATTGAAAAATTCCCGGTTTTAGCAAAAATCTTGATCTAATCGTGTTTAGATCGCATTTTTTAAAAAGTGTGATTTTTTCGAGTTTTTTTCACATTTTTTTGAATAAATCGCTGTAGTCAACGATTTTTTCCTTGGTGATGGTTGACTCGGGAAAAACCACAGTTTTTGGACCGAAAAGTCATTTTTGATGGGGATTGAAGATTAATCGTGATTATGGTAACTATGGTGTATCGTACCGGGACCTAAACCCCTGGGTAGGGGTATCCACTAATGAAAATTTTCAAGGATTCTAGATTTTTGTATTTTTTGCCCTATCAAACGGATCCATATTTTTGTATTTTTTTGCCCTTTCAAACAAATTCAGATTTCCGGACTTAGAAGCTAAGGCTCTCATGCTACTCACTCCATATACTCTTGCTTTCTTTATAAGGATCAGTACAACATTGTTGATTGTAGTCTTGCAAACATGGCCTTGATTCCTCAAACTTGCAGCTTTCACATCTTTAGCAAGATCTCAATAGTCAGCCATACAAAACTTCCCTTTGTCCATCCTTTCGACCTACCCTCCACCTCTCTTTTCTCATTGATGCCTTAGACACTTTCTTAGCACCGTTAACATTGAACCACTCTTATACCACAACTTATATTGCCTGCCTCTCTCAGCGTATTCCTCAAGTTTACTCCCTTTGATGAATCTTTTTTCTTTCCTTTTCTTTTGCTTCACGTCCTTTGGGAAACTGCATAGATTTTTCCCCACACATTATTCACTATTCTAAACAGTACCACCTTCAAACGTCATTTTTAGTGATAATCGATATGATGCGAGTTCTAAATCCATGCATAGATATTTTTTATCAGCTCTTACACACAAAACATATCCTGTATTATCCAATTAGAGGAATTTCCACCCGTCCAAGAAGCAGAAGTTCATTGCGTGCATTATAAAATAGCTTCTTACTGTGCCACATACATCTCCTAAGACCTCTAGGCTTGTCTTCTTATCCAAGAAAGTCCCTTCCATTTACAGATAGCCCCTATTTGGACCTCACATGTAGCTATCCACTAAGATATGATTAATCAGTCCTCGTGTAGGTTCATCGACATTTTATATGGCAAGTTGTATCAAGAGGGCTATCTAGAAGCTAAGAACTATTAAGTTGATTACAGTGATGGAGTCTATGCCAAGTTTCTCAAATATGGAATGAATGATTTTTCTATACCTATTTTAGATCCGTACAAGAAAGTGGTTTGCTCTAGTTTGCTTTTGGGGTGATCATTGGATCTTAGATGACATTCTCTCTATTGGTGTTTTCCAATTTGAAAGAGGCATTTGACTTAATTTTTATTCACTCTTTTTGAAAGACATTGGTATGTTTAGTCCAATTCTACATTACTAGGTACCCCTACCCAAGGGTGCAGTTGTCGGTATGATATGCCCTAGGTATGGGTACTGCCACAATTCGATGGGAGACTAGACCAAGATGGGTCTAGACACCTACGAATATAGTTGGCTTTCGTCCCTATATGAAACCAGACATATCTGAAAGTGCCTAGAGGTATCCCACCCGAATCCAATAGGCATCCGGGCCCAAAAATGTTTTTTTAACTTTAATTTTTATTTCATTTTACAAAAAGTCAAATATGGACTTCAAAAATAAAATAAAAATTAAACTATAGGGGAAACCCTAAAAGAAACTCTCACACTCATTTTATCAAAAGAAAACAACACCACATTTACCACTCATTGCACATTTGCTCTTTCACCTTCATTTTTTCAATTGCTTAGGGCTGAAACTTCTTCCTTATGCTAATCCGACATCATTACAAATTTACAACCACCCATTTGGTGCCAAGGATTTCAAAGAGCTTGCAGTGAAGAGGATTGAATTATCATGACATTTGGCATTGAATTATCAATATGTTTTGTGGTTATTTAAATCATTTTGTTTACTCTATTATGCATAATAATTGGTTAATTTTGCTGGTTTGGCTATATTTATAATTTTTTATATACATTTTTGTATATCCATATATTCAAGTGTACATGATTTTCCATACCCATATCCGTACCCAAAGTGAATTAGATACTAAAGTCAATCATTATCACTGTCATAAGGCTTTATGAGACAAAATGTTTTGCTTCTAGACAGTTCAAGGCTTCTCTAACAATTTCAAGAGTACCATTGGGGTTGAAGTGAAAATTATGCACCCCTGAATCAAAGTCCAAATCGGTCATGTCCATACACAAATGTTGTTTGAAGATGCCATTCATTCAAAAAGAATAAGATATTGGTACCTTATTGAGTTCATTTCTCCTAGGACAGAAATAGGCAAACTGGCCACAAAGTTTGTAATGGGAGTTCATTTCCTGCATCAATTGGGATTGGCTAACCTGACAGCAGAAGACAGTCAATCTGCAACGAAATGGTTCAGGAACAAAATAAATTTTAAAACTTGCCATTCATTAAATCTTCTTAGCTCAGAATCACCATCTCCATGCATTAGCTCATGTTCATTTCTTGGAACAATCAAGAAGAGGCAAACTAGTTGAGGAGCGTGCATAAATGTCATGATTGTCTAATGATGATGAAAAACAAATCGCTAACAACAGATTCCTGTGTGGCTTGTCTTTGATTGATCTGAAAAGTAGTAGAAGTTATGGCAAGATTGTCAAAGGCTGGCTGTTGAAAAACCATATAAGCAAATATTCCACTTGCAAAGGGCAATAAAGATAAGCGGGTCTTTTATATGGAAGGTGCCTTGTAAAGAGTTTTCCATGTAAAGGGACAATTATGCACGTGTTTGGACATTTGGTGGGTTCCCCCATATAGAACAAAGTTTCGAGTGGTAATAAGGCCCGTTTCCCAAAGTTTAATCAGTAAACACTTATAATCACCCTCTCCAACCACTCACTATGCCTATGTAATTAATGTCCATAATACCCTAATTTTGAGATAATGTTATCCATAACACATGTCATTGTCATCATTTCCTTGTCATTAAAACTTTGTGAATCAACCATGGAGAGCAAGCAAATTACCAAAAGGAAGAAGTATACAACAATACCTGAAAAAGAACCTAAGCCACTGATGGTTTCCCTAGTGAATGAAATCAGTGACACTAACATGGGGTACGTCAACTTGGTAGAATGTTCAAAGAGGATGTGTGGTCTAGGTCGAGATGAGCTAATTGATTGCACTAGCCTATCTTTGGGGCATCATTATACAAGACTTCTTATTTGATTTATGCCTTGTTATAATATAAAATTAGACCTTTGCCAACATAGAACCTTAAAGGGAAAAACAATTGGTCTATGGATGTTACCCTAATTTTAAAGGGGTAAAGGAAAGTTAGAAATAATGCTATTTTTAATCATGTGGACTATGTGATTTCATTCTATGTTAATGAAAAGGCGGTGGTTATTTCCTCGGTTAATCTAGGCTCAGGTGGAGAAGATGGCATTGGACCTCTGCCACCTGCAGGAGCTCCTTGACCACTAGGGGAGTGCCCTGTGCACTATGAGCAGAGTTCCACTAGACGGCCCACCTTGCGGGCCCCCGCCACCTCCCAGGAGACACTGAAGCAGAAGCCGGTCCCATACAAGGGCCACTTTTCGCCTCGCACTCCTCCAGGGGGTAATTGGAGTGCTTTTGAAAAATCTAATGTTGGTCCTGCTCAGCGGTCTCTGGCGAGTGTTGTTGGTCCTGCTCAGTGGTCTCTGGTGGGTGTTGTTGTTCCTGCTCAGCCCACTGATGGTTGGCCGATCACTATACATGATGAACCCTTGGATGGTTGGACTACTCCGAGACGTGGAATTGCGTGCTTGGTCAGCGCTTCCTAAGGATGACCCTCCGCCCCCGCCTCCTGGGTCAGCAGCATGTGCTTGATTATCTTTCTGGTTATTTATAGTTGTTCTTGCTATGTTCTATTCGGCAATTTGCTAATGTGTTGAGCCGGTTTCTTTGTCCAGCGTGGAGTTTGGGCCGTGATCTGTCCAGCCACATTACTATGTAACCTTTTGTATTATATTTTGTTTTTTTAATATAATATGAGGCACTCCAATAGTAAATTTTAAAGGGGTAATAGGAAAATTCATTTAAAAAAGATCACTAACGGCTTCATTCAATGTCCAATTCATAAAAAAATACCAGTTAGACGAGGAAGGGAAGTTCATCATGGAACCAAACGCAGTCATTGAGAAGATAGTGAAGCAATTGCACAACCAAGCTGTCTTGGAATTTCCGATTAAGTAGAAGAATATACCAATGGAAGATTCAACATGGGATGGTGAGCGATTAATGTAGAAGCATCCAAGGGAGGGTATGTTATGTGCCTAATATTCTATCTTCACAAATGTATTAAGGTTATGGAGTAGCCAACTTGTGGCATGCATAACCTTTCTATTTTCTTTCGTTGGTTCTAGATGTTTCTTTAGGCCAACCTAATTATAACTTTGGGGTTACCCTTTCTTATTTATGTCTGTAAGTAGGGATAGATATGCTCTTTTATATTATCATAAGCCAAATTTTCTATTTCATTCCATTATTGTTTTGAATGCTGGAGGTTGCCACTTTGAAGTAACTATTATTTCTGATTCAGTCATATGACTTCATTTGTCATTGCCCCATCAATATCTTTTGATATTTTCTTATTTTTGTATTTAAGTGGATTTGCTATGTAGTATAAACAATGTCTTCTGAGATACTAGACTATCACAAGAAGCAAAGATAGAACAGTAATAATGGATCATACCAAATAGGAGTTTCCCCAAAATAGCAGATTTGTATTTTTCAATAATAAATCTTAGTGCAATCAGTCAGTTCAGGGAGGACCTGATACAAGCGCCCTTACTCTGACATACATAATGCTATAATGACCAAGACCCAACGGTTGTCAATTAACTAACCGTAACAATCGATATAACAATAAGTAAGCTATACCACTAACAAAAGGCTGACTCAAGGCTAGCAAAACTATGTCAGCCAATATAATATAGTTATTCATAATTACTGCCTACATGCTATTCTTATTTGAGTTTGCTATTGTTATTTGAGTTTGCTTTCAACTTCGCATCTAAGAAATGTCATAGCAACATCAACATAACTCTCCCTCAGTATCAAAGCACGACTGAACATCTTCAAATGTGCCAAGGAAAGTGTTTGTTCATTGGTGATACCATGGATACCAAAGTGGAGTCCAAGATGCTTCAACCAAGTTCTAAAGTTTTTGGCATTACATCGACCATCACAAAGCTGAATTTCCACCTTAGCTTCCACCTTAAAGGGTGGGGCTGCACCCGAAATCTCTCCTTGGTTGATTTATACATAGAGCTTTATCATTTCCTCATGTTTCCAAAAGACTTCCCTTTTTGTGACCAGTGGTACTTTGTTCAATCTCAAATCATCAACATAACTCTCCCACCATATCAAAGCACAAACAAACACCTTCGTGCATGTAAAGGAAATGTTTTGTTCTTTGGCGATTCCGTGTATACCAAAGTAGACGTCAAGCTGCTTCAACCAAGTGCTGAGCTTTTTGATGTCAACTTGACCCTCATAGAGCTGATTGTCCACCTTGAAGGACGGAGCTGCTACTGAAATCTCTTCTTTAACTAATTTATCCTCATTAAGAAAGTTGGCTACTTTATTTCCCATCTTGGTTGAGCACCACGTTCAAAGGTCATTCAGATTTTCTAAGCTATAGAGTGGGGAGAGGATGATCCGAACTTCATTCTAGAAGTGCACTTTATCCCCTCTACCAACTTCCCAGTGAAGAAATGGTCTCAAAATACTAATTGGCTTTGTGAAATGGGACATTGAGTCCAAATACGGTTTTCTCAAAATCTTGCTCTAGAGGGCATCTTCCCCTCTATGTATTCTCCATGTTAACTTAGCACCCCTAATCTTTTGGCAGACAAAGTAAATCCCACTTCACCAGTGGAATATTTCTGACTTTTCCACACCCACTCCAAGGAACATGAATCTGGATTAGCTCTGATTGTGGCTTCTACCTTTATGGGCATTGGAAGAACTAACATTAAATATATTGGGATTGTTTGAAGAGTGGATTTGAGGATGTATCCTACCTGTCAGAGATAACCAATTTCCTGTCCAGGCGTCTATTTTTTGCATCATTTTGTCCACCATATTCTTCCACAAAGAAGAGGCATTTCTTCTTTTGAACAAAAACACCCCCAAGTAGGTCTTGGGAAGGAGACCAAGATTGAGATCCAGTTCTCTACATATTGCAGTTTGAATGAGTGTTATTGTATTAAAGAAGAATATTTTGGATTTGTCTTTGTTTCCCTTTGGTTGTTAAGCTCTCCCATAAAGATTTGAGGCTTGTCTTAAGCTTCTTCCTTCCCAAATCAAGGCTATTCGATCTAGATGGGTGTCATCCACAAATTGGAAATGCACTACCACCCTACTCAATTTTCCTCACTTCTCAAGTGATCCAGCCATCTTCTAAGTGCCTCTGCGATGATAATGAACAAACAGGGTGAAATAGGATCTCCTTGCCTTAGCTTCTTGATGAACCAAAGAAACTCGTTGGCTCACAGTTGATGGGAATTGAAAACTCGTGGTTTTAATGAAACAGGAGATTCAATCCTGCGATTCATTACAAAACCCAAACTTTTTCCAAAATTTTGTCTAGAAAGGACTAATTTACCCTACCATAAGCCTTGTTTATGTCAAGAATGATTATCATGCTACTTTCCTTTTAGGAATTGATAGAATTAATCACCACATAAGCAATTATCATGCCATCCAATGTCCAACTTTTCACAAGCCCCCTTGTTCCATTGAGAATATTTTTGGAAGAATGGTCTTTAACCGATTTGCAGTGATCTATGAGATTATCTTGTATATCAAGTTGCACATGGGGATTGTGATTTGAAACTTTAAAGGCATCAAAATATAGAGCATTGTCTTTTCTTGGAATGGGTGTGATAAAAGTTGTGTGATACTTTAGGATTGTCTCATTTCTACTTAGTTTGTGAACTGCTAAAAACACATCATTTCCTACAACACCCCAATACTGCTAAAATAAATTTGCTGGGAATTCATCAAGCCTTGGGGATTTGGCCCTTTTGAAGAAATAGACAATAGTGAATACTCCATCTTAATTTTGGAGAAGGCAGTGATTAGGGCAGGATGCAAACAGGGTTAGAAGGCAGACAAAGATGCAGACAGAGATAGGATTAGAGGGCAGAATGCAGTCAAGGTTAGCAGACGTGGACAAATCAAGACAAAACGGAGACAGGGTGGAGTGGGCAGGCAACAGACAGGGCCGTGGAGATCGAGTTGTTTTAGACAAGACAAATAGTGTGGCATAGGTCCTAGGTGAGTCTCTCACCCCCTTTTTATTAGAAAAGTGAATGTTTTGTCTTGCACCTTTTTTGCCCTTCACCTTTTGTATTCCAAGCATTTCTAATAGTTATAATATACCAAGTCAAAATGAAACCTTGCAGACCTCAGGAATGACGGAAAAACAATAGGAAGGTAGTAAGATTATGGCAAAGATTGGTAGTAACGAATATGTCATTGTTGGAAATGATAATGCAAAACCAGTGGAAAACACAAAAACATCAGCAGTAGAGAAACATACAACCACCAATAGGGAGGAAATAGGTGGGTCTGCAATAGAGATGCAAACCCCAGTGCCACTAATGGGAATGATGCCTTAGAGAGGCTTGGTAATCCCGTTGGACCTATTACAACATTCCCTATATCTGTACAAGGGTTCAATGATAGGGGCATGGGAATCACACATGCTGGGATATCCACATACTAGTTCATCAGACATTGGTGAAAAATTGCTCTATGTTAACACAAAGAAATAGAAATGTATTTTAAAGTGGAGGCAAACTCGGAAGTTGAGACAAACTAGGAGTAAAAAACTCACATATATCCTAACAAGGGCAGTCAACAACACTAAAATAGTCACTTCCCCAAGGCAACAAACACAAACAATTTAGGAAACACAAGGGCAAGAAAGGGGTAAAGAAAAATTGATTACATTGCTTAAAGACAAAGCTGAACCAAAGCAGGGTGCGAAACAATACACCCAACCCACTCACCATATGCAACAAGAGAACAATAATACACATCAAAATCGTAGATGGGCTTTGGAGGATAAGGAGAATAGAAAAAAAGCAAATGTAGGTAACAGACAAAGAAATTGAATCATATTCGACAAACAAAGGGAAAAGAGATGAAGAGAACCAAGAAAGCAAGGAGTTGTATAGCCCAACATCAATGCCACCAATATGGTCATCCGAGCTATATGTTAATGAATTAATGAACATGAAAAGGAGGCTTGGAGACATAGAAGCAAAGAGACAATATGAGGACAACAAGAGAGAACAAAATACTCATAAGAGAGAACAAAATACTCAAAGAGCAAGTAAACAACTTGTAGGACATGGAAAAGGGGCAGCAAGAGTTGACGGCGACAAAACAAGCTTTAAGTCAACTTAATACATCGGATGAAAATAAGCCAAAAGTGAACGAAGGAATGCGCCACAAACAAGAGAGTCCCAATCCGCAATTGTAAATACGGAAGTAAAAAAAGTCACTTGGTCAACATGAGGAGACCAAGTCTTGGGCTCAAGCAAGAGGACCATCAAACAAACAACGAGATAATAGAAAAATAGGTTAGAATGCGAATAAGAGAAGAACATGATAGGGCTGCAAACATCATTATTAAAGGATTGAAAGACTATGGGGAGACTGAGAATACCAACAAATTAGCAAGAGATTTTCTGGCAGACCAGTTGCATTGGATAGGACCTATTCATGAGGGAAATAGAATGGGAAAATTGATAGGAGGACGGACAAACATGTAAGAGTTATCCAGAAAACAAAAACAATATATTAAGGAACAAAGTTACAAAAGGTTTATTAGAGGGACACACATGCCATCAACAAGATCTAACACCATGCAACAAGAGGAAAGAAGATCTAACCCCCATGCAACAAGAGGAAAGAAGGAAAGAATGGGAGAAAGTGAAAGCAACAAGAGATGTAGGCAAATGGGCATGGTTACAGGATGGAAGAACCCAAATCAGCCGCCGAATGACACAAGAAATAGGGATTCGCCCCCTTCCCAGGAGCACGTGACCTTGGTAAACTGGAATTGTAAAGGTTACCCTTGGAGAAGAGGCCCTGGGTTGAGGCCCATAGTAAAGGTAAAAAACATTATTATTCTTATTGAAACTCATGAATACGAAGGTTGCAAAGTCCCAAATTTTGAAGGATATAAGAAAATATTAGTTTGGAATGAAAGGACCAAAAGTGGCAAAAGATATGGAGGGATTATAGTGCTAATCAAAGAACATGGTGTGGAATTATAAAAGTGGAGGAAAAGGACCCAAATAAACAGTACATATGGCTTAAAATAACAGAAAACGAGTTAACATTTAGGTTGTTTGTTATTTTGCACCGAGAGGCTAAAAACTTATAAGAAAAGGAAGCTAGATTGTGAAGACCCTTATGCGTCCCTAAAAAATGACATTTAAGTATTCAACACCTTAGGAGAAGTCTTGATCATAGGGGACTTCGATGCACGAACAACAAACAACCAAGCTCTTAACTTGAGAATTGAATGAGGAGTGAGAAACAATCCGTTATGGTAAAAAAAAAGCCCTGCATTGGGAAAGGAAATTACAAGATGGAAAGGGGGGTGTTGCATATAATGGAGCAGAATTATTGGGATTATGTAGTTTTTATGACATGTTTATATGCAATGGCATGAGAGCATGACCGAATTCAGGGAACATTACTTGTAAAACTTACAATGCTCAAAGCATGGTAGACTATGTTACTTGTTCACAGAGCTTTATCCCAAGATTGATGAAGCTTGAAGTTGGGGACTACCCTATTGAGATGAAATCAGACCACAATCCAATAAATGTAAAATTTAATATGCACATAAACCATTAACAAAGAGGACAAGACCACCACAAGCAAAGGAACAGACCTTTTCAAGGTAGAATCCTCATGACTCAAGAGAATCGAAAACTCTTCAAAGCAGCCCTTGAACAACATTTTCAACAACATTCTCAGGAAACAAAGAATGGTACTCCATCTATCTAACAAACAACAATATGCTGGTTTTCTTAATTCAAGCTCTAAATGCATGCAAAAGAATTCGACCTTAAGAGTGGAAGTGCAAGCAGTTTTCCGACAAATTCATTATATGATGAAGAGTGGAAGGCAACAAAGAGAACTTTGAGAAGACTTGGAATGACCAAAGAAAACAAAAGGACTTGTGAAAGAATCATTTGGTCCAAAAACGAAAGCTACACGAATACAAAGAGAAAAAAAAAAATCTCCGTTGGAAAGCATAATCCCAAAGGTTTTTGGAGGGAACTACAACAAAAAAAGAAAACAAATAGAGAACAACACTACATATACTTAATGGTTAGAGTATGCAAAGCCATTATGTGAAAGAGTTTAGGGTAAAGATAACCCTCTTGTAATCAACACAACAATTAAGCTTTTTTCTACGAAGGATATCACTCAAGGCATAAAGAGACTAGCAAGGGGTAAGGCGCAAGACATAGATGGATTGCAAGCTGAATATTTGAAGTGGGGCTTAGAAACCCTCACACCGCACATCAAAAGCATATTCAATGGTATCATTTAAGAAGTCTTCTCGGTAGACTGGATGACTATTGTCGTTATCCCTCTCTATAAAAGTGGGGATATCAATAATCTGTCTAATTACTGAACTATCATGTTCAATCCCCTTCTTGGAAAGTTATTTGGCAGCATGTTAGAGCACAAAATTAGTAGTTGGGCAGAAAAAGAGGGTAAAAGAGCAAAAGGTCAAGTAGGGTTTAGGCCAAAACATTCCACTATCGATCATTGCATCACTCTTAGACACTTGATTTAAAAAGTACGAGATACTTCGGGAGAAGAAGCTTTTTGTTGCTTTGTTGACTTCCAAAAAGCGTTTGACATAGTCCCTAGAAGTAAACTTTGGAGTAGAATGGAGCTTGGAGTTCCAGATGAATATAGAGCACCAATTTATAGACTCTATGAGCAAGGCGGGGAAAAAATCAAAACAAGTGAAGGTATGTCAAAATGCTTTGGAAGCGACATTGGAGAAAAACAAGGATGCCCTCTATGTCCCACCTTGTTTGGGCTATACATCGATAAACTAAAGGAATAGATAGATAACACTGGTGGAGCGGGCATCCACCTAGCTAATCATGTTGTAAAGTTACTTTTATATGCAGATGATCTTATTCTAATTGCAAAAACAGCCCATAATTTGAAAGAACATTTGAAAGCCTTAGAGCTCTTCTACCAAGAGTTGGGAATGCAAGTGAATACTAGCAAGACAAAAGTCGTGATCTTTTCTCTACAAAGAAAAAAGAAACAGATTGAGTTCCTTTTCAAAGGAACCCTGCTGGAGGTAGTGGAAGAATACAAGTATCTTGGGATTGACTTTCACAACAAGCTTAGTTGGGAAACCTTAGGGCAAAATGAATTCAAGGGGGATGGAAGGCCTTATACTCACTACAAAATAGATGCAAGATTGCTGAAATATGGGATTGGAAAACCAAGAGTATCTTGTTTAGCCTATTTGTCACACTAGTGGTCTTATATGTATGTGAAGTTTGGGGTCGTAATGTGTCTGACCTAAATTGGAGACAAATAGAGAGAATACAAAAGCATTAATCACAAGCAGCCTTAAAGTCAAAGCCTCAGTTCCATATGAAATTCTATTAGCTGAAACATGTAATTTTCCATTGGAAGCATCAGCAATGACCCGAACATTAAGTTATTTTAAAAAGACGCAAACTATGGAGAACCATCGATGGCCCAAAATGGTAATAGAAGCAGAGATAAGTAGAAGAAAAAACACGTGGATGAAACAAAATAGAAAATGGATGAGTAAATGGGGCATCAACTTGCAAGAATGTCCAAACACCAACGTGGAAATAAAAAAGTATGCGAGAGATAAATTCAGGACAACCATGTGGACAAAACAACTAGGACAAAAGAAAACATACTATATCAAAGAATTTAATCCCACATGGGAGCACGAAGAAAAGACATACATAGGGGCAGAAATCAAATGGAAAGCAAAAATGTTGATTGCACAATTGAGAACTAGCTCGCATCATTTTAGGTGTGAAACCGACAGGTGGACAGTGCCCAAGGAAGAATGCGAAATGAGAACATGTTTATTTTGTGACGAGACTTGTGGACACAGAATGGCACTTCATTATGGAATGTGCAGCCTATAATGACATCCTTATCAAGTACAAAGATAGCTTGAGGGTTGACAACTTAACCGTATTGTTTGAAGAGGAAAGGTTACATAGAACAAGTTTTCTAATTAAGATTCATCGTACGAGAGTTAACATTGAGAAGGGATTATAAATTTTGAATTATTCGCTGGACAGCCCATGTGTCAAGAGGCTATGCTAATACGAAACAACATTGTTGCAGCTCCTGGTCCCATAGATTGCTTGGTCTCGTGGACGTTATTTAAATCTTTCTTTCATTCATTCATTCTTCTGTAACAAGTGTTGTAGGAGATGAATTATTTTCCTCTGAGCTTTGGGATTCTTTCTAAATTTAATTACCTAGTTTTCTCCCTATCTTTCTGCTCTTCAACTAAGAGGTATTTGAAGTACTTTGCTGCCTCCTCACTTATGACCTCGTTCTCCTTGATTTCATCTCCCATGGGTGTAATAATTTTGTTGATCTTTTAAGATTCCTTCTCACAATTCCGGATTGTTTGAAGAATTTTGTATTTCTATCTCCCTCCTTTAGCCACTATACTCTTGATTTTTGTTTCCAATGGATTTCCTCTTGTAATAGGGTTCTATTCAGATCTTCTAACATCTTTTTTTCCTTCAATTCATGATTTAATCCCTTGGTCTAAATTAGCTTTGTCACAGCTGCGATTTCCCCTTGTATGTCCTCTTTATCATTTATGTTTTTGCATTCCACCATTTTATTTTGTTTTTTAGGGTTTCTTCTTTTACCCGCATTGTGGTTCAAATAAAGGGACATTTTCTTGGCCTTTCTTCATCTTTAATTGAGTTATCATTGGCCAATGATCTGAGCCGAAACTTTGTATACATTCTGATTCTGTCAAAGTATCCATTTGAATTCAATTTGAACTTAAGAAAATCTATTTAACCTTTTTGCCACAAAGTCTGGGCCTAACCTTCTATTTGATGAAGTATACTCACCAAACTCAGGCTTAATGTGGAGTAGGTGTTGTTTTGTAACAAAATGCATGAAGTACATAGATGATTGAATCATATCAGATGAGCTGCCTGATTTCTCTGTTGGGGAGAGGATTGCATTCAAATGTCCACTCAGAATTCATTTATCTAGAGAGTACATTTGTCTGAAATTCATTAGAGATTTCCAGCAAAGAGCTCTACCTTGCTGAGACACTGGGCCATATATGTTTACCAATATGAAACTTCTATTTTTATGAATTTCGTGAACTCCAATTGCTTGCCAATCTGCACATCCTTCTAAAAAGAATCCTGACACGGTGTTTGGATTCTAAACCATTGCTAAACCACCTGCAGCCCCATCGGAGTCCAGCCACAAAGATGATCACCCAAATTAACTTATTATTTCACTGAATGAGCTCTGACTTAACTTGATTCCTGCAAAACATCTGGTTTCAGATCACTAATTAGCTGCTTTAGCACCGTGTTTGTGAGGGCATTCATCCCTCTCACATTCCATGATATGACTAATATGATGAAACCTTTTGCCCACTACTGCGGATGCAAGGCTTATTGCCTAGGGCATTCAAAACTGATTTCTTTCTACTTTTGTTGTTTTCTTTTCATTTTCCCTTCTCCTGATGCATCTCTCTCCCCTCATCCATTATTCTTTCCCTGATGACTGATTCCTTTGTGTTTTCTTCATCTCTCCCATTTTTGCCAGCATATCCAATATCAGTTTTTGGCTGTCTTAATATATTGATCTGGGATTTTGAGTTTCTTGACGTGGATTGCAGGCGCTTGACCATGGGGAGGCCAAATTTTGGCCTTCCCGCTTGATCAGTTTAGTCTCTAGTCAGGGAGGCCCCATCTCCATCCATATAGAATAGGGAAGGGGGCACACTTCAACTCAATCATATATATAGTCGCCCTCGAGTCCAGCTATTATATAGTAGGCCATTGCCTTATATCTATATAGGGGAGCCCCGCACACCCCATATTGAACCTACCACAAACCATTCCTACTCCCACTACATATAGAGATGGAAACAAAGGTAAGGTATTGAACGAAAAGCTTGCACCCAATTATTCTGTTCGCCACTTACATTACCATAGTTGCCTACAATTGGCCACAGTTGACTTGCCGTGATCACAAATCCATGCTGGTGCTGGCTCTCGATCAAATGGTGCAGATCAATGTTAGGGAAGACCTGGGAAAAGAATTTTTGGCTTAGGCAGACCGATAGTGAGATCATTCAACCCGGGTTTTCCTTGTCTTCCTTAATTGGGTGGCTTTATTTGATGGAATAGATGGTGATAGCTTCCATACCTGACTGATAATTTTCCCAAGTTGTGAACGGGAGAGTTTTTCCAACCCCACTTCTTCATCCTCATCCTCTTTCTCTTCCACATTTTCCTCTTCCCCACTTTCTTCCTCTTCATTGATGATAACATGATTATTATCCTTAACTTCTCTGTCTTGAACTACACTAATGAATGGAGTGTGGTCTTGAATGTTAGGTTGAAGTTGGACAGGGTCGGTTTCCTAAACCATTGATGCTAAACATTCCTTTGACAGATTAGGCTTCTCCTCTAGATTCCTTAGGGCATCAAAATTGTTTTCAACATCTAATGAGGGTTTAAGCCTCTGAATTTTTTTTTTCTTCTCCTTGTGTTTATCTTTGGTTCTTTGAAAGCTTCCTCATTCATGATCAGTCAAGCATTTGACCTGACTTTTAGGCAATCTCTTACAAAGTGGTCATGATCATGGTAAATCCTGCACCTAAACAGACTATTTTCATAATCAATCTGCTGAAGCCTTTGCTTGGATTCCGATTTTTAATAGGATTGCCTTAGACAATGGCTTTGGTAGGTCCAATTTCACCCACACCCTTGCATAGACCAACAGAATCCCTACGTTTGTAGATTTTTCCATATGGATATATTCTCCCAATTTATTGCCTACTTGAGTGAAGATTTCATCTTTCCAAGCATCCATTGGTACACCATATAGCCCGATATATATAGGCTTTTGATAAATTCTCTATATTGGGATCGAATCATTCATCACATGGGCATGTGTATAGCACATCTCTTCCCATAAACTATGGACTGCTTCGAAATATATTATCCCTAGCCCTAGCAAAGTCAAATTAAACCAGAAAATAACCTTGAGGTAAGAGTCCTACCTTGTTGGCCGAATGAAGTTCATCACTGGATTTTCTCCAATGTTGGGATAATGAATTAAGCTACTCTCGAGTTGTTTACCTTTTTAAGTCATTTCTCCCTGCTTGATTTGATTGCTCCTCCTCTTCCCTTTCTCAAAAACAACAATAATCTATAAATCATACCATTTTTTTAATAGATATCGAGGGGAATGGCCCTTGCCCACACAATGATAGATTTCAAAACAAAAAGTAGGTAGTGCTCCGGAGAAAACATGAAGACAGCCAACCGAAAGCAAATCCCATAAGGATTGCAACCAAAACAATGAGGGGCAAACCTTTGATAAAATGCAAAGCCAAAAACCGACAAAAGAAACAAACAATAGTAAAGTAGCCAAAGGCTATGGAAATCAAGGCTTCAGATGGGAACGCTTGTAAGCAGGACCCAAACGAGCAAAAGAACCTTCACCAGCGTCCCTGCTGTGCTTGGCTGATGTAAACACACCACCCAATCGTACTGCATCCACCATTGATTGAAGGTGGCCCTGCATGAGTCTAGTGACCACGGTCTTGGTAACCCTTGGGCCACCTCCACTGGAGATTCTGGCCGCCGCCTCCTCCATAGTTGCCATTGAGCCTCTGGGAGTTGCATTGGTGAAGCCAAAAGCCTTGAATCAAAACAGTCTATATACCATGCCAGAGATGGCAGAGGTGCCAACCAATCGTCCACAGTGAAAGTAGAGGGGATAACACCCAATAGACCGGCCTCCAACATCCTCAAGAATTCATGCATTTTCACAAGAGAGCTTCCAGCTCACGTAAAACTGACAAAGGAACCAAACCCAAGCACTACATGCCGATGAAGGGTAAGACATAGTCAACCTCTTCCGGTTATCTATTTAACCATCCAACCAAACTACACCACAATCTCTTCCAACCAATGTCTCCACCACAATCCTTACCACCTCACTATTTCTTACCACTCGTAACAGATTATTGGCAAAGATGGATGCCATGTATGTGTTAGGTATTGGAGGAGATTATAGAGTGATTTAACTCAAGCAATCAATAATGGAGCCGAGCACTACACATAGATATTCTAGTTCATATATTTCATTCGAACCATGACACAATTATATAGGAAATTTTAAATTTATTTCTTATAATCTAGGAGATTCTTCTACTCGTAATATCTTCCCAATATCCCTAATAATACTCTCTTACAATATCAATCTATATACGTAACTATTATTGTTATTCACAACATCGTATATAATATATTCTAACTAACCAAATATACATTATTGTTACATAACAATAATGTTACTAAGTAATTTACCATACTGTAAATTACTAACTATTTACCACCATGTGAATACTAAATCCCAACAGTATACATTAGTTTTATTCCTCCAAACAACATGCAAATATTCTTCTCCAATAATGGTCTTGATAGCTTCCAAGACCAACCTTAGCTGACGATCAGAGACACTGTCGAGGAAGACCATCTCCCTTTTCTCTGCACAGAGACAGAATGGTCTCGATGAGAGCAATGTTATCCATTGCTGAGTTCATTGCCACCACTCTAGCACAACACATACTATAGATGGGAGAATAGATAAGAATGCCACACACAAGCTAGAATATAAAACGTAGATCATTCCATGTTGATTGTCTCATCAGATCGTCACACCAAAGGAAATTAAAGCTAATAAATAATCTGGACCAATCAATCCGCATAAAATGTCTAACATGAATTATAATGGTGTGAAGGCAGTGAATTAAATTTGGTCAAGCAAGTCTAAGCCCGACCACCTTCCATACTGTCTGTCACAACCTCTTCCAATTGGTCAGCACCCCAATTGGCAAGAAAATCCGCCTGCTTATTTGCTTCCCAGAAGCAATGAGCAATTGACCACGACACCATCTCATCGAAAAGTGGCCAAGCCATGTTGAGGATGTTATTCAGTGACCATGCCTTGGCATGGCGATTGCAAATAGCTTCCACAGTGAACCCTCAATCACCAAATGTTCAATGCCACAATGATGAGCAAGCCAAATAACTAAAACTGCCGCTTGTGCCTCAGCGTCATTGTTCGTTTAAGGGAGCCAAAACAATCCTTGATGCTACACCCATAAATGTAAATGTTATGTTTAATATATAAGTAGCCTAAATATTTAAAATGTATTAAATATATATATATATATATATATATATATATATATATATATATATATATATATATATATATATATATATATATATATATATTTTCATGAGTTAAAATAAAAGCTTAACAATTTATAACTATGATTTATATAAGAATTAAAGTATACTTAATAAATTTAACTTAGTTATAATAATTTATAAGATGCTCAATAATTTAATGATAACTAAGTTAAATTTATTAAGTATACTTTAATTCTTATGTAAATCATAGTTATATATATATATATATATATATATATATATATATATATATATTCATGAGTTAAAATATATATATATATATATATATATATATATATATATATTCATGAGTTAAAATAAAAGCTTAACAATTTATAACTATGATTTACATAAGAATTAAAGTATACTTAATAAATTTAACTTAGTTATAATAATTTATAAGATGTTCAATAATTTAATGATAACTTTTAATAATCTAATTCATAACTTTATGATTGATGATTCTTCTAGCTTTAATTTATTGTTTATTTTATTCATTGTTTAGTCATTAAAAATAAATATAATTTTTAAATTTATTTTGTATGCATCCCCCTCAAATTTGGGAAATTTTCTAAATATTTTAGATGTGCATCCCTAGGTTCCCTTATTCCTTCTACTTCGTGTAACTCTGTGTATCATTTTTTTTAATTATTATGTAAACGAGGGAAAAGGGTCCCTCACCCGTATACATAAGAGAACATAAGGATAAAACATTGAGAACCAGAAGTAGCTGTAGACAAAAAAGGCCATCCAAAGGAAGCAGAGTACCAGAAGGATCAGCTTAACCACATAGGATAGACATGAAAACCCTGTCAAGCTAAAAAACAAAAGAGTATACACACACATGAGACAAGAGCAAGTAACTATATACATAATGAGCGCACAAGTAACCATCAACTAGGGCCACACACCCATAGAGAATTACCGAGGAGAGGAAAAGATATGCTTGATAGTCACTCTTGCAGGTAGATTTCCAGACAGCAGTCCCAGAGTATCAACAACGTTATAATCCAGTGTGTATCAGTTACTTTAACCTAAAGAGAACATTTAATTAATGCGTAAATTAGTAGTTTGAAACTTACTTTACCAGCGACTAGTTTTCAACAGCCAACTAATAATAAAACAAATAATTATTGTTCTCTTTGAGTGGGTGCACATGGCAGTTGGCGCATGTCAGAGTTATATTTATTAGGATCTCTAAGCTGCAATCCAAACACAACTCCATATAGATAATGGATTATGTAGTGTGATCCGAAATGTCGATGTAAGTTTTTTCTATCATGTGTTTTCCAAAGGCATTTTTCTATTGTGATTGACTGTGAAAGCTTGAAAATTTATTATGTCTGTTCAAGGGCTGTGCAATAAGTTACTCAGAGCCTATAATATTGGTAAAGTAGTAAATACATGAAATTCAATCCAATCAACATGTGTTAATTTATTCAACCTGGTCATAAATGCATTGAGATTAATAACTATGGCTCCATGGAAATGAATACAATCAACACACTCATCAATGTTTTGAGCCTAGTGCATAAGGAAATCATGGATTTATATCTGAATTTAATTGCTTTCCATTTGAGATGATCTATGAAATGATGTATGAATATGTAACCATATCAAGAAATTGTTTAGGTGCTTGTAATTTTCATCTTTTCTAGCTTACAAAATTATGTCAATTAAACTTCCATATCTGCTTCAGGAGAAATAACATGAAGAGCAGCCACAACCCTATACAATGGCAAGGCAATCAACAATACACACCTCGTAGCTTGTCACGCAGAAGGATAGGTGGAGGAATGGGTGGAGGAATTATCAATACATTTACATTGCGATCTCTGGAGTATAGAAAGGATATATTTTTTCCCCTCTCTCTAATTTTGCACAATACACGACCGGTTGGTCATCAGGTTATGATTATACTTTTGTTTTTATTGGTTTGAACCTTCAATTTGAGTTTTTATATATTGCACTAGAATATTTAGTTTTATTTTCTGCAAAAGCACGTTGGCTGATTATTCTTTTTCTTACTTTTGTCCTTACGTATTTATGTTTTGGTTTTCTGCAGGATCTTGTGGGATTGATAATCTCAATTTTGCTTTTAGGAGATTTTAGTTTAATGTTACTTACACTGCTCCAGTTCTACTCAATTTCTCTTGGGGCATTTTTTGTGGTCCTCCTAATTCTTCCTCTGGCTTTGTTGTCTCCATTCCCTGCTGGTATTAATGCTTTGTTTAGCCATGGACATCGGAGGTCCGCAAGTCTAGCTCGTGTTTACGCGTTATGGAATGTCACGTCTCTTGTTAATGTTGTAAGTTACGATACTTATTCTGGTCTATAGTTGCAACTTTTTGTTTTACCTTTGTCAAAGATTGATTCTTTTGAGCCTTGGGGAATAATTCTTTCCATTCTTAAATAATTTTCAATGAAGACAATTGGTTTTGTCTCAGATTTTTTTCTCAATAAAGATGGTGGAAAGACATCAAGGATTGGTATTGTGAATTTATAGGTATGTTTTATGGGGGTGTTTGGTTGCTTTTGCAACAAGGAGAAAGCAAGTGAGAAAAAAAGAAATATTGGTGTCCTTGAATGACCAAAGTAGGGTGATGGGATTGAAACATACAGAAAGTTATGATAGCTAATCAGGAGTCCTAAAAGGAATTCCGACAATCAAAACTAAGCTAAAATAGGAAGTAATAAAATTAAACAAGATAAATCCAAACAATGAAATCCTAGACAAGTCGGTGTTTACAAAAGCTTTATAAGATTTAGAACAGATTTATGAATGGAAATTCTTTCTATTTACAAGTCATACCTTAGAGCATTCCTTTAAAAATTCATACCATAAAATAATTAACAATTTTGTGAAAGCCATATAATAATGAAACAGTCATGTAAATTCTTTATAATAATAATTCAGTATTTTCCTGGAGCTCTCATACTGTAAGTCAGCAGGAATGTGGACAGTCTATATATAATAATGAAACAGTTCTGTAATTTATTTAAATTTACAATTCCGTATTTACTGGGAGCTCTCATGCTGTAAGTCATCAGGAATGTGGACAATCTATATACGTCACTTACTCTGTGACTTAATGTCTGCAAAATTTTACAGATAACCTAATTCATTTGGAATCTATAAATAAATCCCTCTTTGAAATTTGAACTATCCGTGTTTCCTTTAGTTAAGACATTTTAGTTTCTTTAGATATGTTTCTTTTTTTGTATCTGCTGCATAAGTCTATTTTCTCAATCACCTTACTCTGAACTAGTTATGGTACTTTGCATCTTAGCACTTTCAGTAGCATGTTCTATGATCGTGGAAGAGACCAAGTCTTATGGCAACCTTGTTCACCCTTTTAATTTTTCAAAGTTATCTCATGGGTATTTTATGGGTATTCAGTATTTTTTTAATGGGAAATAATACTTGTAAATTAAAATTACAAATAACAGAATTAAAATTACAAATATTTGTACGTTGCATCTCGACTGAGAAGCAAACAATTGGTTAGATAGATCAAGCTACAGCTGAAACAAAGCTTAACTCAAAGTCTGTCAAGATCTAACTGTCACAAGATTACAGCTAAGAGTTGCATTAAAGCACTATTATTGTTTTTCTCCTCGAGTCCGCCAGTGCTTTTAGAAGTTCTCATCTCACCTTTGAAAAATCTCTGACAAATTTGGGCTGGAAAGCCACCAAGCCTCAGTGCTTTCCAACTTTTGAAGGAGAAAACAGCTGCTATGAGTTCCTCGCTAATTGGGGAAGTAAGTTGTGTTATCAGCTGCAAGAGATTATAGGGGCGATGCTTTGTAGAAAGCTTATTTTGAGCCATGCTTTTATCCATGACTGTTTCTCATTGTAGTTCTATGTGGACTGTCTGACCCGACTTAAAATTTCTTGTGGGTATTGAGTAAATCCTTATTTGGCTGTCTATTTCAGGCTGATATGGCATTCTTTGCTTGTTTGAGCTTTTCTTCGATACCTAATAATAAATATAATTGATTATGTAATACTTATTTGACAAAGATCATTCCATTATTCTATGCAGTGTCTTTAGTTGGTATGATTGCAAACATAATTATGAACTGGCATGCCATTCGCAAGAAATGGATTGCAAATCTTCAATAAAAGTGAATTGTTAACTGCCCTTGTACAAACTGTTCTGTGCAGGCTGTGGCTTTGATTTGTGCATTTTTGCATTACAGACTTCAGTCTTCCTCATATGGTGGGATGCAAAGTTTACAGTCATGGAATGTTAGGTATGTTGCATGGCTTTGTTCGCCACTTTCCTTCCCTTATTGTTTAAAATTAATTCTATTCTAATTAGAGTGCATGTGATCAATTAAGAACAAAGGAGGTTTTTGCTGGTTTTCCATTTTGTGACTCTTTACTTTGTTATTCTCATTTTGCGTTCAGGTCTAGCTCAAGAGATCAGCAAATAAAATCTGTTGTTTCTTTTTCTATTGAGGAGAGTGGATGGTGGATTTTCCCAACGGTACTCTTTCTCTGTAAATGTGTACAAGCTCGCATGGTGGATTGGCATATTGCCAATTTGGAAATTCAAGATCACACCTTGTATAGTAGTGATCCAGCAGAATTCTGGGAGTCTTGAAGTAGACCCATATTTGACATGTTTCAAGAATTTTAATCTAATTAGCAGTTGTAGATTTCTAGTTTTTCACAAAGCTTGGTATTCCCAAGGTAACAGTCTTATGTCATTACTGAATTTGAGTCGTGTTCTATGATTTGTAAAACATGTTCGCCCCAAATTGAATAAGAGGGTTGTAAAAGCCCTGAAGTGATGAGGTACAAAACTCACTTGATATTTATAGTGCCATTGTTGTAGATATTGTTCAGAGACCTGAATTGTTTACACCCTTTATGGTGAAAAGGCACACATCGACTATGTAAATATCATTTTGATTAAGTGAATGCATTCATTCTTTGGGCATGGAAAATTCTAATACATCCATGTTGTCCAATGCAAGTTATTATAATTTTGGGTGATTTCTTCATGATGCGTGTTCATGTTCAATGCTTGTCAATAAGGTCACTATCAAAAGACTATAGCTTTGTAGCATTATCACTGGAATGTTTTTTGAAAGACAGACCACATTAACGTACATGGATGACCAAAAATAGTCAATAGGCTGGTATACAACATGGATGTTGCATATAGTTTAGGCAGGGCTTTAAGCATTTTTGTTAGAAGGAAAATATAATATTTATATATAAAACTCACAAAAACATATTGTCTTGATACTGGTTTCCAGGCAACCACAAAATAAATGATGCAGTGCCTGTGCATGGATTGCCTTGTAAATATGGAACTAGAGGCAAGCAGCATCTTCCACAAACTTTGTAGATTTTTTTGACACATAAGCTTTTTCCTGAAATTCATAATGGATGGAGAGCTCTAAAATCTGCAAAGGTAGAATCTCTAGACGAATACAGATTGATTGCACTCTGCAACATGGTGTAGAGAATCACTGAAAGCTTATTTCCAGGTGGCTCTGCCAAATCTTGTCGAGGCTAATTTCTCCAACTCAATCAACATTCATTGAAGGTCGACAAATAAGCAACAATATAGTAGTCGTGCATTAAATAATTCATTCACTTCAACACCAAAAAATCATGAGTCTATATAAAGCTAGACATGTCAAAAACCTTTGATAGATGCAACTGGAAACTATTATTATAATCACTCCTTTGTATTTAGGTTTCATCTCTAATCAAATGGATAATAAGTTGCATCGTCACTCCCTCCTTAACAATTAAAATGAATGGATCAGTAGGCAGCACCATCATGATGTCTAGAGGACTGAACAGGGGAACCCACTCCTGGTATAATTTTGTTCTTATGGGGGAAAGGATTAAACAAGCTAATCGAAGAAGCAAGGAGGAAGAATATATTTGGAATCTTGAGAGTTGAGCATGGTGCAAGATACTCAAAACTTTCAATTTGTTGTTGACATCCTATTGATGTCAACACTCATTGTAATGCAAGGCACTCCTAAGGCTTCTTGACACATTAGCAATTAAAGCAGCAATCCTAAAAAATATCGCTAACCTTGAGAAGGAAAAGATAATTCCTTAAGAGTTTTAGCATTCAAGGAAGAACAATTCCTAACAATGTACTGTTGGTTCTCTCCGTGACCATCACACAATCTCATTCAAGCATCAACAGAATGAGGTCAAAACTTACCCGTTGTACTAACAAGTGGCTCTCTCTATCAGGGCAGACACAACTACTGCATTCAATCCTCCAAGTTGTATATGTTCTCTCCTTCCTACCTATATGCCAGGTCAAACAATAGTTGAAGTAACCACAATTTAGAGGAACTTGAGAAAAGAGCATAGAAGATTACTTCCATTGCCCCCTTTATCATCGGAAAATTTAACCAAACCCAAAAGAGATGGGTGTTTGAATCTCAAAATATATGCCTCCCTAGTCAGGGTTTTGGAATGAAAATGGCATGAAAGTTCCACAAGCACATTTTATCCAATGGTGATGAATCATAAAGCAAAAGTATCCTTGATTACACACATAAAGCACTTTTGAGAGCATATGGGTCCCATAGGGTTCATTTATTTCTAAGCATGTAGTCACAGGATTCTCCTCCAACAAGGCATGAGATTGTGAATCAGTTATAGACACTAAATCAAATCCTAAGAGGACAGCTGGAATGGAAACCCACCACTTTTACATATGCAAAAGCTAAACTCACTAATAGAGGCATTGAAAAGCAAGAACTTGGTATGCATTGTAAATTATTTTACTAAGGACCAAGCTATGCGACATGCAACTAGAATGAACTCTTATTACAAATCTTTACTCAAGGCTACTCCCTAAATGTCACCAAACATATCCTCATAAGGAACAAATGAATGAATGAAATTTTCAATAATGTCCTTAAGAACAAGGAGTATATGGAACCAAAAGCAATAACATTTGTTCTTTGTCCTAGTTGCTTGAAAAAATGGTTGTCCCATTAGGTTTGTGAAATGTCCATTCTTTTTTTGATGTTGGATCTTCTAACATGAATCTCGATTAAAAAAAATCTTGAAACAAGGTGGTCAAATTGTCCACTTTCAAGTTGTCATCTATTTGATTCGTATATCACTATAAGATATGCAATCCACGACATAGTGACATTCTATTTCCCCCATGCCCCTTGTACAAGATAGGCATGTCTCTTTTTACATTTTTCTTTGGGCATTTTCCATCTGTCGATTTCACACCTAAGATGATGTTAGTCCTTAGCTAAGTCATCAACATTTTCACCTTCCACTTGATTTTTGCTCCTATGTAAGCCTTGTTTGTTATGATCGCATGTGGAATTAAATTCTTTGGCACATTCTTTCTTATGCCCAATTTGCTTTCTCAACATGGTTACCATGAATATTTTTCATGTACCTTCTTATTTCTTATTGGTGTTTGGGCACTCTTCAATGTTGATGCCCTATTTGCCATCCATTTGTTGTTATGTTTCATTTACGTGGTCTTCCCCCTGTGTAACTCTTCTTCCACTACTATTGTAGGCCATCAATGAGTCTCCATGTTTTTTGTCTTCTTTAAATAACTTAGCATTTGAATCATAGGTGATGCCTTCAATGAGAAAGTTTTGTTTCAACTAATAAAATCTCATACAGAATGGATGCTTTAATTTTGATGTTTCTTTTTATTAGAGCTTTTTAATTCTTTTTATCTATCTCCATTTCAGATCTAGCACGTCACTGGTAGGTCATTGTCGACTTGACAAGACACTTGAATAAGGTCCTTTTTGTTTTCCAATCCCATAATTCTACATTCTTGCATCTATTTTGTAGCAAACATAAAACCTTCCACCACCTTTGTATTTTTTTTGTCCTGCAAGTTTCCCAACTAAGCTTATTGTGGAAATTAACCTTGGTGTACTTGTATTCTTCCACCACTTCCAAAGGGCTTCCTTCAAAAGGAAATTAATTTGCTTCTTTTTTCTCTGTAATGAAAAGACCATGACTCTGGTCTTGTTAGTACTTGCATCTCAACCTCTTGAAAACAAAGCTTTAGGGCCTTCTCTCAAACTATGCGTTGTTTTTTGCAATTAGGATAAGATCATTTGCATATAGGAGTAACTTTACTACATAACTAGCTAGGTGAACACCCTCCTTCCCCCACCAACTTTGTTTATCCACTACTCTAGCTTATCTATGTATAATACAAACAAAGTGGGAGATAGTGGACAACCTTGTTTGAAACCATTGTTTCCAAAGCAATCTGGCATTCCTTTCCATGTCTTGATTTAGGCTCACACTAATCATAAAGCTTATGTACCACTACTCTATACTCATCCGGAACTCCTAGTTTCTCCATCATGCTCCATAGTTTGCTTCTAGGCACCATGTCAAATGCTTTTTTGAAGTCAACAAAGCAACAAAAAAAATCTCATTTGGTTATCCCATACTTTTTCAATTGAGTGCCCAAGAGTGACACAATGGTCGATAGTGGAGTGCTTCGGTCTAAAACATACATGTCCTTTAGCCTTTTTCCTCTTTTTTTTTGTTGAACAACTATTTCACCATGCTCCCAAATATTTTTCCAAGAATATGGTTGATCATGATAGTATGATAGTTTGACAGGTTGTCTAATCTGCCAAGGAGACTTCTTGAATGACAACATTGAATATGTGTTTGATTTGTGGTGTGAGAACTTTCAAACCCCATTTTAAATATGTTTCTTGCAACCCATCTCTGTCTTTTGCTTTACCCTATGATAGGCTCTTTATACATTGAGTAATGTCTCTTATAGAGAAGAGCTCAAAGAGAAGCAGTTAATATGGAGCTCTACTTTGACTGGAGACTGTACAACGCTCAACCTACACAAATATTCAAATGATTGCCATTTTTTAGTACAAAGAGTTTCATTCGCTGACATATATTACAAGTGAGCCTTGGGATAAGCATGTTGAGAGGATTTGAGTCAAAGTGATACATGCATGATTTGTTTTTGTAGTTATGTTTTTAATATCTAGAACACCATGGTTGTTTCACAATGGCCACTTTTGTTAGTGTATGAAAATACACTTCTAAATATTTACTTAGGTTAATTTCTATTTCCTAAGTTTACACTTAACTTAATTTATATTTCAAGCTTACACATTAATTTATTATTGTTGCATTAAATAAATATTATAAATCAAGATATTCAATTAATATCTTGATCTTCCAATTAGGTGCCAACATCCTAATTAGGTGTTCATAATGACACTTAGGTGTCAACCTCCTAGTGAGGTGTCTCATACAGTGATAGTAAGTGATAATCAGGTATCATATTTTCTATAGTTATACTCAATTAACTAGAGGAATATTTCTATTTTTAGCTAGATTGGCTTGTTAGTCTTCAATGACAAACCTATCATTTTTACCTTATATAATGCTTTGTATATTCAAATCTAAATAAACATAATTGAAGTGATATTGTGTCTACATAATAAATTTTTGTACTCTTATTGTTCTTTGTGATTATGCTGCCAAAATCTTCTAGTGAGATTTGATATTTTCACATTTGATTCTTGTTTGCATATATTTTATATTGTTACATAATAGTATTGGAGCACAACATAAAACCAAGTTTCTTACCCCTGGGCAGTCGAAGAGAGTAGTAGATGATCTTCGCGCTCATTGATATGTCTTCATAGTTTCAATTGCAAAATCACTTCATTTTTTAGTCAAAAAATTATCTACCTTTTGTTCTTGTAAAGTGCAATTTTTTGGTTTATAAAAATAATAGTAATTTTCGCTTTTCCATATGGATTTCGAACGATTTTTTTTATGGGTTCATTGTTTTTTGGCATTTTGAACATTTGGCAGGCTTAGGCCCTCAAAGAATTTTTGCATGACATGGTGGGTTTTTTTTTGTAGATCTCATAGGGCTTGAAAACTAGTTACAATAGAACTTTTTTGGCCCTGTGGCTATGCTCAAGCCCTTCTAGGTCACATGACCATGCTCAAGACCTACCCCCGTGCTCAATCCCTTTCAGGGCCTGAGATAGTGCACAATAGAGGAGGCATCTAGCACTATTTGAGACTATCTTTTTTGTGTGCACAATATCAAGGACATTGCATATTGTGTTTGACTGCCTTTAGTTGCCTTAAGTAGTTGTTTTTCAATTGCAAATCTATGTTTGTTTGTAAAACAACTATCTACTTTAGCCTTGTATTTTCATTATACTCTTCATTTGTACATTGTATTGCATTGTTTGTGCTCTATAGCTGAAGGAAAGGTGGCACTCCTCACCAATCACAAGTGGGTCAGCGATGACAAACTTTATTCACAACAAAGTGCTTTCTAGGGTGACAATAGGTGAAGAAACATTACTAGAGAGAACATTTGTAATCAAAATGGTTCAACATGTGATAAAGCACAAGGGGTAATCCACATGTCCATTTCTGAAGATTTGAATTTCCATGTGAGGGACTTAACTACTTAATAAGTATGGAAATTTTTGAAAGAATGGTTTGGGAAGAACAATGTCATTAGAGCCTACCAATTGAAAAATGAATTAATGACTCTAGATACAGTAATTTTTGCAACCATAAAGGATTATTTGGCAAAATTCAAACTTTTAAGACTCCAACACAAGAATTATGAAGTTGAGAATAAGGATGAGTAGATGGTCATAAGTGTTGTCTACGTTGAAAGGACATTTTTCATTTGAAGGATTCCAAAAGTGATACATTCAAATTTCCAAGCTTCAATTCATTTTGTGAGTGTAACTCATTCACATGGTTCTCTTGAACTCTAAAGTCCTGTTGAATCACGCACTTGTTTTCCTTCAACCAAAGGTGAAAGGATCACAAAGGAATTCAAAGGAGGACAAGGGCCCCCATAATAGCTCTTCAAAACAATCAAACTCCTCTTTCATGCCCAATTCTCATAACAAAGAGAAGGGTAAGTGCTATAACTTTTGAGGGAAAGGCCACACATAAGGAAAATGTTTTAGAAAGACAGAACTATAGTTTGAGGCAATGAATAAGCACAACATTTGTGGTGAAAGCTTCTCATCTTCATGAGATTCCTTAATGGAAAAGGTCAAGTTTTGAGGGAAAAAGAGTCCAAGTCACCATCATGGGGTCATGGATTCAAGTGCTATATTAAATTCTCTTAAGGATTTCCATCCTAAGAATATTTTTGTGGGAGATGCTTCGCCTCTAAATGTGCAATCTAGGTACAATTGCTCTTGGTGGTGGTGAGATACACAATATACTTTGTGTCCCAAACTTGTTTATGATCCTTATTTCCATGTATCAAATTACACACTAGGTGTAGGCTACTTGTAGAGTTCTTACCACATTTAGTTATTATCATGGAACTAAGAGACCAATATTAGATTATGGTGATAGATAGGTTTGAATGCAGTGGTAGGCGGTATAAGTTTTAAGCATTTGCACCTTTGTCAAATTACCATGGGTTGCATGCTCATTATGATGACTTGAGTAAGATATGATGACCAATTTGGCTATTTGAACTACCATATTTAAGGCAATTGTGTGCACATAAGATGACTACATGGCTTCAACTTGTTATTTTTAAGGATGGTGTTTTCCATGGTTTTGTCTTTTGGAAGCATTCCACTAATAAGTTTGAGAAGGGCAAGGATCGGCAACCTAGTGACTTTTTGGGGCCCTTCCTCATTGCCTCCTACATTGGAGCTAAGTATGTATTCACCTTATTTGATGAATACTCCAGGCATGTTTGGGTGTATTTTTACAAGAAAAAGAGTGAAGGATTTATTCATTTTATGGACTTAAAACGTTAAGAAATAGTCTTTGAAGTCATATGGTGGAAAATAAGTCATTCACTTATTTGAATATTTTTGTGTATAACATGGCATATAGATGGGCCATAGTGTCCCTAACAGACCTTAGTAGAATGGCATTGCAAAAAAGAAAAATTATCCTCTTAAGGAAATGGCTAATTGCATGATTCAATCTAGGATCCTAGCTCCTCAACTTAGGGCAAACTCCATCAATTGTGTCTAAGTGCATTAGGACCATCCATAGTTTAGTTAAGGGTAAAACCCCTAAAGAGGCTTGGAACAAAAAAAAACATAAATTTGGCCACGTAAGAGTATTTGAGTGTCATGCTTGGGAGCACACCCTTTCAAACTAGTGTATTCATCCTTATAGTGAGCCTTGCATTTTATTTGGGTATCCAAATGATGTGAAGGGCTATCACCTCCTTTCGCCTAAGACTCATACTTTGATTATCAAGTAGAATGTTAGATTTAGGAAATTTCCTTAGGTAGAGAAACATTTTCCATACCCATTTCTTCATTGACATAGGATATTGACTCTAAGTTTTTTAGAAGATGAGAATTTAGGGGGATTTGATACAAAGGATGCAGTTCTAGAACCACCTCCCCCACTTGTTCCTTCCACTCAAACTTTACTTAAATGGATTTATAATACCTTTGAAGCTACATAAGATTCATTAGATGGTCCCGATGATACTCATAAGACTCAATCAGATTATCAAGAGGATATTGCCCTTACATTTTTAACCACATGTACTGATCTTGAAACTTAGATGCTTGCACAAGAAAATATAGATTAGGAGTAAGCAATGAAGGAAGAGTTTTGTTCTTTGGAAAATAAAAACATGTTCCCACTTCTGGAAGGAATAAAGTTGGTTATGTACAAGTGGGTTTATCAAGCAAGTATGCACATTGATCTATAGAAGAAGTTTATATTGAGCAGTCCCTCATGTTTTTGAATTTGGAAGTCTCTCTATGGAATAAAGCATGCCCCTTTAGCTTGGTTTGAGAATATTGATTAGTTTCTACTAGACTTGAGGTTTTCCATATGCTACTTAGATCCCATAGTATACATTAAGATTTGATATTTTTATATTTGCTCTTTATGTTGATGATTTGATCATCATTGTTAGTTCTTCATCTATGGTTAGGACGATGAAGTCAAGTTTCATGAAATAGTTTGAGATGATTTACTTGGGATTATTACATTACTTGGTCTTCATGTGACGAAGTCTTTGAAAGGGATAAGTGTTTCTCATCATAAATATTACTTATACTTTTTTCAGTGGTTTAACATGTTGGAATACAAGTCTTTCCCAACTCTTTTTCGGTATGGAGTCAAATTTATGGCAAAGTGTACCACATCAATTGTTGATGTAAATTTTTATAGTTCGGTTTGTAACCTTATGTGCTTGACTCACAATAACTGTAACTTAGCCTTTACTGTTGGTCTACTGTCTCATTTCTTGTAGGAGATGCATGATAGTCATTGGTAATAAACTAAGTGCATACTTAAATTTATCCAGGGTACACACTATATACAAAGAAAAGTGAAGCTGATCTACAAATCAATCCTAGCTCAAAGAAGATAAATCAAACTAGCCATTCCACTTGTTGATACATTTAGATAATCAGGGTCCTGACTAATATGGATCTGTTAGACCTAACTAAGAGGTCTCTTACCACACAATATAATTAGAGAGGGTTATAAAGCCTCTAGTCAATCAATACCACATAGTAACCCTAGCTAGGTCTTATGGTTTTTAACAAAGTAAAATTAAATCTAATCTAGTGCTCACCAAAGCTTGTGGCACAAATGGGGGATAATAAATACAAATGATAAACATGCAAATAAGAACTCCAATCAAATCAATTTAGAGGTAATCCTAAGCATGTAGAGATAAATACATTCATAAGCCAATACATGTCAATCTATCTCTTAATAAAAGAAGAGTAAGAGTTAAAAATACATACTTTGAAGATGAACCCGTTGACCTTGAATCTCTACCTTGGCCAATGTTGCTTTGCAAGAGGTTGTTATGGTTTGTAAGGATAACAAAGATAGGTTAACTCTAGGATACAAGACTTCTCCTATGCATCCAAAAGACTTTTCCCACAAGACAAGATTCCTCTCTCTAAAGGAAGTATGAAACCCTAAGTAATGACTCCTCAAGTATAATGGTGGATAAACAGATAAAGATGCACAAATGAATGATTCTATCTATTATAAATGAGGTAAATGATGTGTTTATATAACCGGATCTAACCCTAAACCCTTCCAAAATTTTAGCTAACACAGTTGACCTAGTTATTTAGAAAATAGAGAAATTCAATCTTGGACTAAGTTGATTGGGTCAATTTAAACCTGTAACGTGTTCAATTCTCATAATAGGGTCGATCCATTCAACTATGTTTGGAAAATAGTAAAAATAGGTTTTGGCTTAGGTAAGGGGTATTTGAGGTGGTGAATTGCTTGGAAGAACGTGTAAGGGAGATGTCAAAGCTTAGAGATATGTATAGGAGGGACTTTTGTTAGTTTTAAGTGGTGGTATAGGGAACAACAATCTTGCAAAATACCAATGGTCCACCCACCCCTTTCCTAGTGCACCCTTTGAGACATGCACTCAGAGAGACTCGATGGGTTACATCATTAATTGATAAAGTTTTAAAATATTGTGTGTATACACATGCCCCACTCAAAACTCATTATGTGTCACATACTTGTAACATGGGATGATGCTTCAAGAAAATAATACAGTAATACACATCATTGGGCTAAATAAATTGTAGTATTTTTAAAACATAAAATAAGTAAAAGTAAATGACTGAAAGTAAATAACTGAAATAAATAAGTAATGTATGCATACCTTGACTTACCTTTATCGTTGAATAGTTGCCTATTGTGTTTATATTTTTGATTTTGGAGGGCACAAAGACTACTTTGGACAAACCCTAAGGATACAAAACTTAAAAGAGTAAAAAAAAAATGCATAAAAGTCAAGATAACTAAAATTTATAGCTATGCATGATGTACTTATAAATTCGATAAGCAAGGGTGATAAATGCTAAGTTAGGACCAAATGACCAAGCCAAAATTTAGAGTAAATTGAGTAACCAAAAATCCAAGACTACTAAATGACTGAAAGACTTAAATAAATGTACCTTAAGTAAGAAGGGTAACAAACCAAATCAAACTAAGGATACATGAAAAATGAAAATCTAATATCAATGTGAAAGCAGTAACAATCCTTACTTAAACAAAATGGGAAAGGAACATAAAATAAAATAATATTGATGAGTGAGAAGTAACAATCCAAACTCAATCATCAATAAAAAAAAGTGCATGAAAGGAAAAACAACATTGGTGAGTGAAAAGTGACAAACCAAACTCACTCAGTAATGGAAAAAGTACATGAAGTAAAAACATTGGTGAGTGAGAAGTAACAATCCAAATTTGCTCAACATTGAAAAAAATACATAAATATAGAAACGGACATAGTTGTCTAGAAAAAAAAGAATGATAACGATTTTTTTCCAAATAAAACCAAGGCAATTCTAGAAATGTAAAGCAATGGTGTAAAGAAAATAATCCATAGACACTTGATCATACTATTTTGTTCTAAAAGCAGATAAAACCAAAATAAAGTAGTGCTAACATGTTTTAAGATGTAAAGAAGAGGGAATATAGAAGTGGGGAAATATATTTAGATTCAAACTCATCTATCAAGGGGGGAATTAAATGGGTGGTGGGGTAGATGTAGGAAAAATCAAGGTAGAGAAACTCTTTATCGAATTCAAGACATTAAGATTTAATTTTTCAAAACAAGAGGACTTTCGACATTAAGGACTATGAAGAACTTCTCCTAACCACATAAATATTGGGTTATCAAATGAAGTTATCATCCTATGAAGACTATATTCATGAAAATTAAAATAGACCTATCTTATCATAACATGTTCCCCGTTCCTTAGGACCCCTTACAGAGTCATCGGTCTACTGTGAAGATTGGATACTTACGTGAGAAAGTAGGTAGAACTATAGATTATTTTGAATTTTCCTATCCCAATTACTAGCCTACCACACCCCAATGGACCTTGGCTCGATTATGAATCTAACTGTGGAGTTTGAGCTTCAATTGGGGATAGGAGATGTGCTATGAATCACATCTTTTGGTGTGATGTGTACTTTTTTATTTGATATTTGTATTTTTATCATTGCCTTTTATAAATGATTTGGATTTTAAATTTTTGATAGTTTTTCCTATTCCTCTTCCATACAGATTTAGAGAACCAAACATGGATACTAAAAATGACTATCATTTGAAAACTTTAAACTTGGTTGTTAAGAAAGAGGCTTTAGAGAGCATGGTGTCTAAGAGTCTTGTTTATTTATGTTAAATAAAAGTTCTATCTCGACTTCAACCTTGTTTGATCCAAAGTGGAATGAAAGGAATGGAAATCAAGGGGAAATGAATATGAAACAATTTGAATTACCTCAATTCACAAAAAAATGTGACAATGTGAAAGGGATACAATGACATGTAAGTATGATTCCTTATCAAAAGAATGAATGTAAGTGTAGGAAAACATGCCAACAAAGTTTTTTGTGCAAGTTTTTTATATAAAAGAAATAAATACTGAGGTAGAGAATATGGAATACAAAATTTTAACCAAGTCTAAACATTCTAAAAAGAACACTTGGTTTGTAAAATAAATTCTAAAGAATGTATATATTTTATGAGGAGAACCTGGTCTTATCCATGGTCTTACACTACAACTCATAAAATAAAAACACAAGTAGATATAAAATGTGCAAAGTGGTATTTGTGAAGAATGCCTAGTCCTATCCATGATCTTACACTGCAACTCACAAAGGAAAGAAGAAAATGAAAAAGGTTTGTCAAATAACAAACTTATGATCAAATAGAAAAGGTATGAAAAGTAGATGTATGAAAGAAAAAGGTATTTATGAGGAAAATCAGTTCCTATCCATGGTATTATAATGTAACTCACAAATGAATGAAAATAGAAACCAAAGGACTAAAGAAGGGGACTAAGGTTTGTGTAGAGAATAGACTGTTGAAAAGATGATATTGTTGGAGAAGTCCTGCAAGAAGTTTTACTATGATAGTATATAGAATTATGATAAGAATGAAAATATTTAAACAAAATATTTCTTCAAAAATTATGCATTAATGGGTTCTTTGAAAACCTGGCCTTCATTAGTTTGTAGATGATAAGTACTTGGACCGAGAATGTCTTTTACTAAGGGCCCCGCCATTTTGGGGCATATTTTCCTTCTTTGTCATGTGTGTAATCTAATTTAAGGACTAAGTCCCCAATATTAAATGTGCAGACTTTGACCTTTTTATTATGTTGTTTAGCAGTGTGAGCCTTATAATGGTAGTTATGTTGTAAATCAACCAAACGATGTTCATCAATAAAATCTAATACACAAAGATGAGCTTCATGTAATTATTCACAAGGAATTGTACTATGAAGAGATATACTTAATTATTAGACTTCAAATTCTAATGGTAATACTGATTCATAACTATATACTAATGAGAATGGTGTTTACCTAGTGGCAATATGTATACTAGTACAGTAAGCCCAAAGTGTAGGATATAAATGAAGGTTCCAATCATTACGAGTTTCTCAAATAGTCATTTGTAAGATTTTGTTTATAATTTTGTTAGTAGCCTCTTCTTGCCCATTACATTGAGGATGGTAAGGTGTGCAAAATTTGTGAGAAATTTTAAATTTAGCACATATCTATTTCATGTCTTTGTTTTTGAAATTTCCACTATTATCAGAGATGATAGTATAGGTAAATACAAAATGACAAATGATTTGGTTAAGGACAAATTTTTAAGTAGTGGTTCTTGTGACATTGACAAAAGGCATGACTTATACCCATTTGGTAAAATATTCAGTATTAGTAATAATAAAAACATGGCCATCTTATGATTGAGGTAATTTACCAATGAGGTCTAATCCCCATATAGATAATGGCCAAGGAGATTCCACTATTTAGAGTTCAGTCAATGGTGAGTGGATTAGATCATCATGGAGTTGACAAGGATTACACTTTTGAGAAAAATTAATGGTGTCTTTTTCTAGATTAGGCTAAAAGTAACCCATCAATAGACATTTACGGGTTGTAGCATGTTCATTACAATAACCACCACAAATGTGCCCTTGTGTTTGTTCTAGGAGAGTAGGAACCTATTCTTGCATTACAAAACTTAGTAGGGTACCTTCTGCATTACGCTACTAAAGTATGTTGTATCTAAAGACATACTTGAAAGCTTGTTTACGTATTTAAGTCTTTTCATAATAATCTGTGTTTGGAGGGTAAGGTTTATGTTCAAGAAATTAGATTATGTTTTTATACCATGGACTTTGTCGAATAGTGACAGCCTCAATGTGAAAAATGAGTGAATCATTTGGTTGGATTGAAAAAGGTGATTTTCTTATTTGGATAGAAATTAGTAATCAATAAGTACTTGATGAGGGTGAAATAAAGATGCTGATGAAGTAAGAGAATTAGCTATGATATTTTGATCTCTTGGAATTGATTCAATGGCAAAAGAGGAAAATTCTTTGGTAAGTGTGGTAGCCATTTGATGATATGAAATTAGAGTTTGATTTTACATTGATAATCACCATTAACTTGGTGATAAATAAGTTGAGAGTCACCCAAATCTTGTAGATATGGGATATCTAAATCAAATGTTGCTTTCATGCCCAATATTAAATCTTTATATTTGGCCATGTTATTTATGACATCAAAAGTTAATCTAAATTCTAAAGGTATGATCTTACCATGTGGATTTGTTAGAATACATTTTGCCCCAACTCCTTGGAGGCATTTGGCACCATCAAAGTGGAGTGTTTAGGTATCTTCATGTAAATCAATGGTAACATTAGGGAGTTCTTTGATAACTACTTTGGTAATAGTATCAGGAGTGATATTGGTATATTCTAGATTATTTGCTTCTAGATCAACAATGAAATTATGAAAATAATCTTTGAGAGAGATAGTTTGGTTGAAACCTTCAATATAAATAATGTTGTCATCAAGGAGATTATCTTGAAGGTGGCTTATGGATGGTATAGGTTTTGTTGCAAGTTGGTCGGCGATGACTTGTCCTTTGATATATTTTTGTGTAACAATTCAAAATTCAAATTCCATCAAGAGGACCATCCATTTTCCAATTCTATCTCTAGGTGGGAATACTTTGGAGAAGAAATGACGAAGCAGATTGGAATGAACAATGACATAAGTGGTCAGTAGAGCATATAATGACGAAGCTTTTTAGATGTAAAATATTTATCAAGGCAACCATGTTCTACTTTGGTATAATATTTTTTATAGTCAATGAGTCCTTTATTGATGTAATAAATAACATGCTCTCTACCAGTATCATCTTGTTGGGCAAGTATTGCCCCAACTGATATGGGGGTAGAGGAGGTATATAAGATTAAGGGATGGTTGTTTGAAGGTGTTTAAAGAGTAGGAGGATGGAGCAAAGATTATTTCATGTTATCAAAATATTTTTGGCATGAATTTTTCCATTCTAAAGCATTACCTTTTTTGAAAAAATAATTGATAGAGTATATATGGTAAGCCATTTATAGAATGAACCATTGAATTGCCTCAAGTTTTCCAAGGTAAATGTGTATATCAAGAATGGAGCGAGGAATAGGCATGTTGATGATAGCATTTATTTTGGACAGATAGTCATCAATGACTCAAAGAGAGACTAAAAACCCTAAAATTTTACCAGATGTGACTCCAAATACACATTTGTATGGGTTAAGTCTAGCTTTATATTTGATCAGTCGATCAAAAGTAATAGATAAATTGGTGAGGTGCATTATACAAATTTTAGATTTGGTAATGAGATAATTAACATAGGTTTCCATTATCTCGTGTAAAATATCATGGAATATGTGGGTCATTACACATTGATATGTTGCTCCAACATTTTTAAGATTGAAAGGCGTTTGAACATAACAATAGGTGCCCCATTATGTAGTAAATGTTTTTTTATGCTGTCTTTCAATAACTATGTGAATTTGGTTATAGCCTAATAAACCATCCATAAGTGATAATAGTTCATATGCAGGTATGTAATCTACTATAACATCTATTGAAGGTAAGGGGAAGTTATCTTTTGGATATGCTAAGTTAACTTTATGAAACTAAATGCATATATGAATAACCATAGTGACTTTTTATGAATGGGAATGATGTTTGATACCCATTTTGAGTAGTCAACAGGTTTGATGAATTTGGCATTCAAAAGTTTAATTATTTCTTTGTGACATAAGGTAAAAATTTCAAGTGGAAATTTTCATTGTTCTTGTCTAACAAGTTTTGCATCTAGGTAAGTGATGATATTATGTATGACAATGTGAGGATCATACCTGGCATATCTTCATATAACCAAACAAATGTTTAATGATACTTGTCAAATAATAAGCTAAATTTATCATCCTCTGTTGTCGTGAGTTATTTAGGGACTATGATAGGTTTAGGACATGATGGTGTACCATATTCTATTCTTATGGTTTCTTCAATGAGCATAGCATTTCTATCTTGGAAATGATATGGATCATGAGGTAAGAGAAGAAATAGGATTTGTTTTAGGATTCACAATAGCAATGAAATTATTAAAACAAGGAGCTTTCCATTTGAAGTTTCCAAGTTTATAATGTTGTCAAGGAAGTTGAGGTTATCTAGCATGGAGTAGTTCAAATATAGCTTCATCACTAGGGAGTGTGGGTAACAGTCCATAGTATTCGACATATACTTTGAGATCAATGATTTTATTACCATTATGATCATATTTAGAATGTATTTATCATACATTTATGGCTTTAGTATCTAAGGTAATTTCAGGTGTAGGTTCAATTTTAGGTTGAGGTTGAGTGGAGTTAACTGGATTGGTAATAGGTGTGTTAGGTTGTGTCGAATATGGAGATTCAATTGAACTGAGGTGGGTAGCCTCAGTGTTATATATAGAATCGTGAGAAGGAAGGAAAGTCGGTAGATTATTTTGTTGTGTAAAAGGTATGGAAGGGTTAGAATTTTTTAAATTTTATAGAGTTGAGATTTGTTCAAGTACCCATAGGGTATCTAGAATTGGAAGATTAATGGTAGATACATGACCTTCAAGTTCTAATTTAATATCAATTTATATGTGAATGACATGGACATCATAGTTGAAGGCATGTATTTTGGCTAATGTACGTTGATAGTGTTGTACATCTAAGTCTTGTGATTGAGCTTGGACCATGATATAATTATCATCATATGTGTGGGAAATAGTGCATGCATTTTCATTTTAAGGGAGAATCAGAAGTGGATGTGCCTAAATCACTAAATTTTCATGGAGATATTGTTAAAGTATCTTGAAATAATTTGGCCTCTCCAAACTCATCACATGTGAAGTCATCTTTTATGTAATAATCTTCATGTGCATTATAGGGAGGAGAAATTTTAGTGATATCATCAATGAGAGGGATAGTACGATCACATGGAAATAAAGGAGGAAGTCAGTTCAAAATTTGAGGTAATTTATTGTTATTACAAGTATTTTTTAAGTCATTAGGTGCATCATCATTAGAATCAGCAAGAGTGACCTGCAAATATGAATTCATGTTAACAAATTGAGGTAGACGTGCACTTTTAATGTGTGAAATGGTCAGAATCTGATATTAAGGTTTGGGGTTTGGTAGTTGTATACTCTATGGATTAAGATTGACTTCATGTTTGTAGCATTTTTCATTATGGATGAATTTAATACATTGACTACCTGAGGAGGTAATATCCATCATACTATGTGTCCATGAGCGACCTAAGCATAAATTTTAAGATAGTGGTAAATCAAGGACCATGAGCTTGGTGCATATGGTCTTGGGTCCAATAATGAGGGGGAGCTAAATACAACCAAGTGGTTTTTGATTTGTCTTATCAAATCCTTGACATGTAAGATGAGTTTATTTAAGGTGATCTTTGGTATATCCAAGTTGTTGAATTAACTAAATGGAGTTAACATTAATTCCTGATCCTTCATCTACTAAGACTTTTCAGATAAAACTGGTATTAATTGTAATTTTAATGAAGAGAGGTGGATCATTGGCTTGAAAAAAGATTTCATTGTTAATCATGTCTTCTTTAAGAAATTCTATGTAATGTTTAGAATAATTTCAAATAGTTTGAATATTATGTACTTCTATTGATGAAGGTTCTTGAGGATTTTTTTCCACATCAAAGAGTTACTTCTGTTGGTGAATAATTTACAACGATATGGAGAATTATGAACTAACTCCATGAGGGTTATTTTACAAGGTATTGAATTGAGCTCTTTCGAGAAATTCCAATGCGATTGAGAATACAAAGATCCAACATGAGGTTTAGGAGATAAATTTTTTTTTTTTAATAAAATGAGAAGTAGATTAAAGTCTAGTTGTGGGAGTGTTTCCTCATTTGGTTCAGAAGGTATGGTAGTAGTAGTTATGGTGTCTTTAAGAAATTGTTCTTCAGTTGATGGTTTTTTAAGCTTAGTGACAAGATGTTTGTGGGTGGTTTTGCATCTATAATTAACTTTGGTCGTGTTCATTTATTGAGAATTGGTTTAATATTAGTCATAATCGACATCAATTGCACATATGTCTTCATTTGAATGTTGTGGGTTGGAAGCAGTTTTTTTTTTAGGTTTAGATGATGGAGGCTTAGCAATTTAATTTTGTTTTAGAGGCTTTGGAATAATCATGATGACATATTTTGATCATAGCATCATGGTTGAATGTATCTCCTAACATAAAATAAACAACAAATTTGAGGATCCCACGACATGTTTCATGAGAATCACCCACATTGGCATAAAACCAACAAATTTTGTTAGGATCATACCATGTAGGTGAATTATTAGCATAGGTGAAAGGTTTATAAGGAGATAATAATTGCTTCACTTGTTAATGTTAATGGTGTATGCGAAGCTTGGGGGTTATCCACTTTGACTACTATTTTTGTATGAGGAGGATTGCTAGTAATTACATTAGTGGACTTTTAGAATTATCTCTTGATGGATTTTTGGTTGGGCTCAAATTGTTTCATAAGAAAGTCATGTCTTTTAGGTTCATCAATTGCATCATTTAAAGTTTTTTGAGAATAAGTTCGAACCTTATATTTAAAGGAAGGAGTTAAGGCAGTTATAAAGAGTTTAAATAAGTTATCATCAACCATGTTATGATCAAATTTATGAGCCAAAGATTTCCATCATTTAATGGAATCATGAGATGATTTAGAAGGAGATTATTTAGCATTGATAAAGTGACTAAGACAATTTTTAGGAAGATTATTATGTTGAAATTATTTTACTAGAGGATTGACTAAATCCTCTAGTTGCTATATAAAATGTTGAGGGAGTTGATTATACCATTCTAATACATATCCTATAAATGTTTTGACTCGTATTTTGGTGGTAGTAAAGGTATTTGTTTAAATCTTCTCTTTCCAGAGATAAGTGAATGCTTTAAAAAAATATGCAAGGTCTTTAGTTTAATCATATTTAAGAGTTGGAGAGATATTTTCAATTGAAATAATGAAGGGAGCTAAAGTTTCATTTTGAATATTTTGAAGCATCTTTTTATGCATAAGGGGTTGGGGAAGAATATTTCTCGTGGTCTCTAAGAGGTGGAGGGATAAAATTTTGGTTATTTTAAAGTAAGAGAATAGGAGGTTGATTATCCATGTTTAATAAATGATTTTACATTTTCATCATTTGAGAAGTATTAGATGTTTACATAATATTCATTTGTTGAACTATTTGTGCAAGAATTTGAGTGGTGTCAATTGGTGTATTGGGATGATTAGTGTTTAAAGGTGGATTGTTAGGGTTGGTAGGAGGAACATTCCCTATATTGGTATTAGTGGATGGGTTTTTAGGTGGAGGGTTATTGGTGTTTAAAATATTTCCTATAGGGTTATTATTTAAGCTTGTGTCAATTGGCCCTACAGTGTAGTATGGTAATTTGGAGAGAGAAGAGTATTGAGAAGTGTGAAATGGTTTTGATCCATCAGTATCATTAGTTGGGATGATTTGAACCATATTAAATCTCAAAGATGAAGAGTGGGAGAAGGTGCACCAAGAGTGAGTATCCTCTTGGTTAACAAAGGTAGGAAGAAAAGAATACCCCATGTATCATCTAAATGGATTAAGATTGTCCAAAAATATTGTAATAGGGGATTTAATGATGTTTGGAATGAGTATCTAAGATTAAGTAGAAAGGGTAAAGAATTAGAGCAAAGTCAACCAAATACTAAACTAGATCAGCTAAGTAGGATTTCAAGATAAAGAATTGAATTAGCCAAGTGGTACGGATTCGACTAGGTCAGTTGAGTTTAGAAGGAAGACTAATAGAATATCTAATAAAGGATACAATCCAGTGAGTTGATTATGTGTTGTGGGGAAGCACTGAAGACCAGCCTATGAGAAATTGGGTTGAATAGGATGATTGTGTCTTGTAAGAGGGTAAAAAGACTAGTCTATCAGATATTAGGTCAAATATAATGATTGTATCTTGTAAAAAGGTAAATAGATCAATCTGTGAGAGATTGGGTTAGATAGAATGATTGTGTCCTATAGAAAGGGAAACATACTAGTCTATGAGAGATTGAATCGAATAGGATGACTGTGTCTTATAGAATGGAAAATTGTAGGAGACACATTAGAGTAGGTCAACTGTGTTCTGAGGGAAAAGACAAGTTTTGAAAGATATGACTTTGGATGATCTAGTATTAATTAGTATAAAATTTGAAATAAATACATATGCAACTAGTTTAACCCAATTGATCTAGTTGTGACACACAACACAAACTTTGTACCAATATTGGCTAATAAAAGCTTTGAAATACAACATACAATTGACAGAGAGAAAATAACAAAGCCAAAAAAATAGAAATACTAATATATGCAGTCATTCTTGAATGTTTTTAAATTATAACTTTAAAAAAATAGATTTGATAGGGAGATTGGTTTTAGAAAGGAACTAGAAAGATTTAAGATAAAGATGGTTTCAAGTTGTTAAGTTTAAAAAGAATCTGTATTGGTGATGGTACTGGCTTGGTATTGGGGCCTAACCCTTCACTTCACAATCTTAAAATGATAAGGATGTCGAGTGCCTTGCCAATATATACCATTAACCATGTATTTATACTTAGCCAAAAAATTGAGTCAACTTCCCTCTTGGTGATGAAATCTAAGTAGGTAGACCTTGGGTAGAATTATTTAATATTTTATTGTTTGGAAGTGTGTGAATAAAAGAAAAAGAAGTGTAACTAAATCGATAAATTAAACCTTCATATTTAGACTATGTGTGTTACTCCAAGCAAGCAAGCAACAAAATGAAAGATGAATTAATTACTAGCAATGTGAGTTATATCCTTTACTTGAAAAGTATTAGGTCGATTAGTTCGATCGAGTATGCAAATAATACAAAACATAATCAACTTGGTTGATTCTATATATTGAAGAAAGGGCCAAAAAAACATACTTAAACAAGTTGACTGAGTCTCCTGGGCAAGAAGTAACTACATAACTAAATCAATTGACTCGACTTAGTTTATTGTAGGGTTATAGTTTTATAGACTAAAAACTATGAAAAATGGACTGAAATGAAGGAAATAAATGACTAAGTTGGTTAGAATGAACCTGATGATTTAATGATGCTAAATTTGCTATTTTTATACTATGTCATCTAGATAAATATTTTTAACCTACTAATAGAGTTGATTAGGTTGATTGAGTCTAAAATCTTACATGCAAAAAAATGAACCTAGTTAATTGAATCAATCCATTTGCCTATAGTTGAAGATGACCTACACAAAGCCAAACATAGTCGATTAGATCGACTTGTGTTAAACTTGCATAAAAAATGTTATATTGACTTGATATATTTGATTTAGTGACATAAAAATAATATAAATAAGAATTGGAAATAAATGAAAGCATGAGAAAACTTGCAAGGGTTAGTTCACATCGAAATCACCAAAATGTATATAATGGAAAGTGAAGTTGATCTATAAATCAATCCTTACTTGAAGAAGATAAATCAAACTAGCCATTTTATTTTTTAGTATATTTAGACAATCGAGGTCATGACCAATATGGATCTGCTAGACCTAACTAAGGGTCTCTTACCACACATATCACTAGAGAGGGTTCCAAAGCTTCTAATTGAGAAATACCACATAGTAACCCTAGTTAGGTCCTATGGTTTCTAACAAATTAAAAGTAAATATAATTTAGTACTCACCAAAGCTTGTGGCACAAATGGGCGATAATAAACATAAACAATAAACATGCAAAGAATAACTCTACTCAAGTCAATGTAGAGATAATCCTAAGCATTATGAGATAAATATATTTATAAGCCAATATATACAAATCTATCTAGTAATAAAAAATGAGTAAGAGTTAGAAATACTTACCTTGAAGATGAACTTGTCAAGCCTCAATATCTCCTTTGGCCAATGGTGATTTACAAAATGTTGTTGTGGTTCATAAGGATAAAAAAGATAGGTCAGCTTTAGGCTACAAGAGTTATCCTATGCATCCAAAATACTTTTCCCACAGGAAAAGATTCTTCTCTCTAAAAGAAGTATGAAACCCTAAGCAATGACTCCTCAAGTAGAATGGTAGATAAACATATAAAGATGCATAAATGATTGATTATCTCTATTGGAAATGAGGCAAAGGATGTGTTTATATATTTGGATCTAAACCTAAACCCTTTCATAATTTTAGCCGACACATTTAGTTCAGTCGACCTAATTGTTTAAAAAATAGAGCAGTTAGGTCCTGGACTAAGTTAGCTAGGTGGACTTAGTCCCATAATGTGCTCAATTCCTAGAATAAGGTTAGCCCATTCAACTATGTTTAGAGGATGGTAAAAATATATTTTAGCTTAGGTAGGGGCTATTTGAGGTGGTGAATTTCTTAGAGGATCATGTAATGGAGGTGTCAAATTTTAGGGAAATGTATAGGAGGGACTTGTGTTGGTTTTAAGTGATGGTATAGGAAATAAAAATATTGTGAAGCACCAATGGTCTGTCCACCCCTTTCCTGGTACACCCTTTAAGGCATGCACTCAAATAGATGGAGACTCGATGGGTTCCTATAAAAGAGAAAGCATAAATAATTGATATAGTTTTAAAATATTATGTATACACACACCAATTAGGATTGGAGTATAATTCAAGAGCAACTTCAACACTTGTAGGCTACACAAACTTGGTTTGAGCTAGAGACATGCATGATCATAGGTTAACCTCAAGTTATGTCTACCATCTTGGCTTAGTATTAGTGACCTTGAACAACAAGAAATAAAACTTTATAACTATTTATTTGACAAAGGTAAAGTATCAACTATGTGATGTCAATTTTAATTAGGAGGCTCTTTAGAATAATGAGATCTCGATCGATTTTGATGTTTTGTAGGAGTATTCTTCTCCATTTTGGTGTGATAACTGTAGTGTCATACATGTAAAAATAACCCAGTGGAGCACCAATGCACTAATAATATCACTATGATTTTTAAATATTTTCGTGCCACTATTTACATCAAAATTGGGGTGTTATACCTACATTTTTTTCTATAACTAATGCAAATATTTTGTGATATGATTTAAGTCAGAATTATTGATGTATATTAACATGTTTCAATTTGTCAACAATTTAGCAACAAATTTGATAAAAATTTTAGGTGATGCAAATTTGCATCATAAATAACATAAAGATGCTTTTCATTTTTGAAGTATTATTTTTTGAATTTGAGCATGGATTTTTTGAATTTGAGTGTAATTTTAGAGCCATTTGGCCTGTGTCACAAATTGCATCAATAGGTTTAAATGAGGAATTATATCAATACAAGCTTTTCAAATTTAGAAAATTGTATTTATTTCTGTGGTGATATTTAAAATATATATATATTATAGAATAATAGTAATTAGTTATATTATCATGATAGTTGTATAATTTTATCATTATTAAAGTTATATGATTAAGATGTTAATTATTATTATTAGAATAATTATCAACTGACTAATTCAATGTGAAAAATCATTTAATTATTATAATATAGAGTTACTTATCAAATGTGGTAACCAAATCATTTAAGATTAAGATAATCATTATCTTTATTAAGAATGTAATGTGATGATATCGTTTACATCATTAAACATTTGTTATAGTAAAAACCTTATTAAACTAGTATTGATTAACTTTCATTCATCATGATCATGATCATCTTTGTTGTCATCCACACCATTGCCATATTCATTTTATTCACGATCGTTCACATTGCCACTCATTGCCTATAAAATAAATACAACATCAAATATTAAGATTTTCAAATTAAGAATATGTAGACACATAAATTTAGTCATTAAGCATTTGACAATGTATAATATTGATATCCTTTTCTTTCTTAGATTATTCACCATTATGTTAACTCGTAATATCTATAACAACCTTTATTACTCTATTAACTATCTTGAAATACTATTTATAGTTTCTATTAGGAAAGTTTTAGTAGTTGTTGACCTTTTGGGACAAGTTCACACTAGGTAGATATGTCTATAGATTGACCTTGTCCTCTAGTACACCCTTGTCAAAAGTGCTCCAATTGTCACTTTTATAATTTGAAACATGATGTCTTCCCTCTCATGCTTTCAAATAAGTTGGTTAGCAAAAACATTTTAAATTTTCCACTATAAAATCACATCAAAGCCACTCAATACACCACCTAAAAAATCCTTACAAAAAGTATTTTATATTGAGCAAAAGAGTGCTACTCTTTCTAATTTCAATTATACTATATTCTAACAGTCATAGGCCAAGTCCAAATTTGATTTATTACAGGCCAAGGACATCCATTGTCAAACATTTCAATCAATATTCTAGCTACATTAATATAGTTTCACAACCACATATCACATAGTCAACCCAAGAGGGAGAACTACATCACCATGAAGCCCAATTGGGCTATGTAGGTAGCACTCAAATTATGCAAAATTATCTAAGGGTAGCTCAACTAATCCCCTTACAATACATCCCTATTTTTAAATTTTATATCCTATTTGGTTTATGTGTAAGAGTTAGGGTTTAATTTTATAGGACTTCAATGCATCAAATTAGTCCTTGAATATTATCAACAATGTATTTCTAACATTTGCATACACCTAAACTAAAAAATCACTTGTAAAGTCAACCTAGACACTACCATGGTCAAAGGAAAAAAATGTAAGTTGACCCTATCCTCCTAATTTGATCCTATCCTAGTACATTTTAAATTTATAAATTCATGTACAACATGATTCAAAAATCATTCTTATGAGTTTCCCACTAGTAGCCATTCTAAGGGAGGTTTACATACCCTTTTCAAAGTTACTATTTTCAGCATATTTTGAATTTTGTTTTTATTTTATTTTACTTTATTATGTTGTATATTCTTGTATATCAATTTCAATATTATATATATATATATATATATATATATATATATATATATATATATTAATTTGAGATATTCAATTCAAAATAGATTAAACATTATGGTGAATGCACTATTTTCATAAAATTAATGCTTGTTTATTTGATTTTTATCCTAAGATTTCATACATATTTATATAAATTCTTGACACTAAAGAAAGACTTCAAATTTGAATAAAATATGACACAATGATTCAACTTATTCGACCTTGGATTTAAAATGACACTAAAAAAAAATGTATTGTCACTTTGGATAAATATGACACAAAAGCTTTTTCTTTCAACCTAGGGTTGAAATTTGTTGATATCTATACAGAAAAATCATTTGTTTTTTATTTTCTATTTATTTATGCTTGTTTTTAAAAATTGTGTTTCGATAGTTTTAAAACTACTTAATGATTGTCATGGAGGGCTACACGGTGGTTTATTTACATACATCATGGCATGAGGGGTTTACCCAAATACTCATAGCCATTGTACAATACTAAACTCAAATTTTAGTTTTCACATAACTCACGATATATCATAAACACCTAAGATCCTTTATTTATACCATAGGAAGTCTCTTTTAACTATTTGATTTGTGGTGCATCTGAGAGGAACGTATCACCTAAGGAATTTAATCTTACGATACCCTTGAAAATGAGGTTAGTGGGCTACAAGGATAGTTTTGCCTTTGTAGTTAGTGATATAAAACATTGGACCAACACTAATAAACAAATGAGTGAGTATTATTGAGAACCCACACAATCATTCAAATCCTTGCCTAGATTACCTTTATTCCTTAACTTTTGTTTGTATTATATTAATAGTCATTAGCTTATTTGTACATGTTATATTACATGTCGTTATAAGCATTTTATTTTTTGCATTTATTTTCATTGTATATTTCATGGATAGTCTAAGACAATGTGCTAATGATGTCCATCCTATAGATAAATTATTCTCTAATCATGTTATACCTTTTAGTTATGATAATGATTGGACAAATCATCAAAATTAAAAACTTATGGAAGATTATTTTAACGATGATTATGAATTTGTTAATGTTGCAATAAATGAACAAAGTTATTTTGTTTATCCTTGGGAACAAGTGTTTATTCAATCAAACTCTCCTTTAGATTCCACCTTGGAATATCCTCTAGATTCACCTTTGGATTCTCCTTCAAATTTCACCTTGGAATCTCCTCTATATTCTTCTTTGGTCACGCCTCTAGATTCCTATTTAGATTATCCCCTAGATTCCTCTTTGCAGTTACGTTTGGTCAAATTTATAGCTTCTTATTGGGATTCTTCTCTATCTTACTCTTTGGGTTCTTCTGTATCTTCTCCTTTGGATTTAACTTTGGCCATACCTCTAGCTTCCTCTTTGGGTTCTTTTCTAGTGTTAGTCATCTAGTTTTGTTCAAGCACACCAATCCCACACGCACCTTCTAGGATACCAAAATTTAACCTAATTTCACTAAAATATCATGAAATGGAATCTTGCATGTTCACTCAAACTACAAAGATGGGAACTGGGGTGGGTCGGGGTTAGTTTTATGTAATGGTTATGGGAACATTATCTCATACATTATTACATGTACACATCGTTACTATGTATACTCTTATAATTGAGCACCTATGAGCACTTCCTATTTAAATAATGCAAGGTCATAAACTAGTAGGTACTCATCTATTGTAATAACAAAAAAAAACCATTATACACAAGTATTAATTCCTCATTTAGACAAGGTAGTAAAATAAATAACATAGTAAGAAACTAAGTCACAAATGGTTACTCAATCATGGTGGAAACATAAATGTCTATATTGTTAATTCTTATGATTGCAAGATTCTCAAGGCACTTACAATGATACAGGTTCTCACTGCAACTCCTATCTCTATCTTATGTTATTTTTCTGATTCATATGACATTCTAGATACAATCTGACAACATTTATCCTTAGCCTAGTCATCGATCTATTCTCCTTCTCATCTATCTACATTTTATAGGCTCTTAAGATCCCTTTTTCCTATCAACTACTACCACTTGGAATTAATTACATTGTCTTTCCACTTGGAATTTATTAGGGCCCACTACTCCAAGTTAGCTACCTTGCCATCTTCTACTACTTCTAAACTAGCTATCAAGATTATCTATCATTCATAATTCTTATCGTTCATCTTCACAATATTTGTTATAGTTCTCATATAGATGCAATTTCATCTATCTTGAACTTGTTATTTTGTCATTTAGTGCACATGGACTTATATTTTGATATCTTTCACCTACATTTATGGTAGACTTTGGGTCTGCATGCATAGAGTAGGTAATTCAATGCAAGCCATTGACCACTTCCTTAGGTTATTGGCATCACTTTCTTCTTTCATCAGTTGCATGCACTCTAAGGTTTGGTTGTACCTAACCAATTTCCAAGGTCAACATCATGCCACACTAACATATTTTATATCCTCAAAAAACCCATTATTTCCTTAGATTACTTTCATTATTCAATCTAGTTGTATACAAAGGTTCACCAAAAGCAATTGCTTCATTTGAATTTACCCTTTTTGATAAGCCTTTGTGTTGTGTGCCTGCTCATAAGATGCTATCCATTTTTATGGTGGTAAGTATAACTTGTGCACTCTTCCATAACATTCCTCTACCATGGGTGGATCCACACCCTTCTCCTCTATTATTTATTTTTAGCCCTTCTCCAATATAAATATTGCACACTTTACATTATACACATTGGATCTAACTCCTCGACCCTACAGTGGGTTTTTCTATGGACTTCAGATTCATGTTGTCCTTTGCATTATGAAGTACATGTTACCTTTTTTCTAACACATCTAATTTTACCCTTTTGCACCTTGCAGTCTTACATGTTGACCTCAACTTCTCTTTGAAGGGTCTATGTAGTTCACCTTATCACCTACTACTTCTGGTTGTGCTCTCATAAACCTTCCTCTAAACACCACCCAGACACCCTTGTGCCTCCTCCACTCTTGCACTTATGCTCATAAGGTGCCTCCTAAAATATCCTATACATCCCACAAAATTATTTATGCCTCTTTGAGCCAAATTTTCAACTTGATGGGATTGGCTCTTTCCTTTAGGGTGTGTGGACTTCACCTTGACATCTATTTCTTCTTGCATATGGTCTCATCATAGAATACACCTAGATTGCCCTTAAAACTGGCATTAAAATTCTAGCTAGACCTAGATAACTAATGAGGGAGGATTCCCTAGCTGATTTTCCATGGGGCTCTCCTTTAGGGCATCCCTCTAAGTCAAGGTTGGTATAGGCAAACACCACAAAGTATGGTAGTGAAAAGATCATCTATCTCATCTCCTTGTCTCGCTATCTAGTTTTATCCTCAATGTCCCACCATCCCATAGGTGAAAAAATTCACATGTTATGTTCTCATAGATTCTCCAATATTCTCTGTTGTAAAACTACACATCATAATTGACCCTTTTCCTCTTCTCTTATGGGTCTGCTTCATCCTTGACTCTATTCTATGACACTTGTGTCTTCCCTTACACTTTATGATTTTTACCATCTGTGTTTGATGGATGGAGTTGAATTGTTGTTGAGGCATTTCTTACCCAAAAATCTAATTGGAAGACTCCTCTCATGATGTTATTGTTTTCTCTAAAGTCCTCCTAGATTATTGCTTGTAAGCCAACTCTTGTAGCCTACACCACTCAACAAGTCCAATAGATAACTTACATTATATGTGATAAAAATTTATTTGGGTTGTCCATCCCCTTGGATGGATAACAAGGGATCTTCATCTCCATTTAATGGCTTTAGGGCCTCCTACCAACCTTCTTCTCAATATTAGCTTCTTTTCTCAATGGCTACCTTACGACCTTCTTAAAATCTACCACAAGTCTGATAACACTAACCCCATTTCCTTAGAAACTCTCCCCTCAACCAAAATTTATTTTAACAACATTAATCATGTGCCCATTGCCTATATGTATATTTTTTATGGATTATTACCCATTGATCTGGTCTGCAAGTAAATAATTACCATTCTAGTAAGCTCTCCAATCATTTAAAACATCTTTGTTACTAGGGTAACATGTTTGGGTCATGCCTATGGCCCTTAAAGTCTAAAAAAGGCCTTCATGAGTCATTATTCAATCCATTAAACTATGACAACCATAAATTCTATTTTCCTTGTCAACCTTGACCAACTATCAATTTTTAGCTGATGAGTTAACCATTTGTCATTTTCTTCCCTCATGCTCTGAACCTATTGGTTCATGTTATTCCTTTGATTTTCCTAGATACCAACTCCCCCTATGTGTTATCTTTCTCTTGAAAGAGTCATGTGTAAATCTCTTGATTTTTATTTCCTCATGTGTGCCTTTTTGCTAGTTCTCTTTGTGCAACATTTCTCTTATGATCTTGTGTAAGACTTGTTTGTGACATAATTTCTTCCTTCTAGGCACCATCACCCCACACTAAATTTTGTGCATGTTCTTCTAGTATAGTGATCATGAAATCTAAATAGCCAATATCATGCCTACATGAGTACCAATATTGTTTGGTGGTGCAAAACACATTTTAAACTTTTTCAGTGTAACATTCTTCTCCTAGAAACTTAGATGTTCTACACAAGGCTTTCCAAATAAAACCCTCACTCAACTCATCTAAATAGACTTACAAGGTGGAATGCATTATTATAAACTATATAAAACCATTGTAATTAGTAACTAATCTATCATTTTATGTTAAAATCAAAATTATAGAAAATAAATGGTTGAAACCTTATTTTTTCAAGGGCAATAGGGAACACCAACCCTAGAAGTGCCCGTGGATCACTTTGTATCTCAACATGCATAGTTGTAACTCTCTTGTCCTAAAATTGTCCTGGATGGGAGTTCCCTATAGTGAACTTAATCCTTGTCATGGTGGTCAGACCCATTTTCTAAATTGGTCTTCTTCACAAACATGCCCTTCCTCCTTCCCACACATCATTTTCCCTATTATGTGCAGTTCAATAGGCATGACATAATTGGTTTTAGCTCCTTCGACTATATGATGCACACAATGTGTAAATATGGGACCAATATATTTTTTGAAGTGATGACCCTTGTCCCAATCATATTTGTCATTATGGATGCAATAATATTTTATTAATAGTCAAGGAGTGATAGACACTAACTTGTGTAACCTTTCATGCATTATGGAGCTAGGGTATTTCTCATACCATTCCACATCTACATCTAGTCCTTTTATAGGAAGGTTTATCTTGGGCATGCATGCTCTTGATTGTATGTTAAAATAATGCATTTGAGTGCATTGATCCACACCTTCTTTTGATGACCTTGTATGAGTCTTACACCCATCAATCACAAGAAACACTCATAGTATCAAATGTCGATAGGGTGTCAACCCAATTTGATATTTTGTCCCTATATGGAACCAAGTTCTCCATGTCACACATTTTGATGTAGCATATGTTATTTAATTCATCTTCAAACTCAACACTTTCCATGAATAAGGGGATTTTGTTAAGTGAGGGTGGGATCACCATGCACTCACTCATGTTATGCAAGCTCATGTAGCATTGTTTGAAGTGTAATCCTAAATTATTAACATAACACTAGGATATTATGAGTAATTTTGGGTAATTAGCCACAACAAGCTCAATCACCTTGAGGCCCATGAAAAACTTGACATCCACTTGATGTCATCATTAGGTAGAATGCCCATGGGATGCATTCAAATATTTTTCACCATGAACAATAGATTTGGTGAGGGTTGTATCATGGGACTAACCATTTTTATCCATGTATATCCTATGAAGATATTCACCTAATTAACCTTGTCTACCAAGATGTCATATATTGAGCAACTATTGATGTCTACATCTATGAGCATCTCTTGATCATATCCAATGTTCTAGGTCACTTTAATCTCATGGCCTCATGCCATATTTTTTTAGGTACATCAGATAGTTTTTTCCTCATGCTCAACCAATGGATTATTCAACATGAGAATCATTCCCTTGCAACAGAGGTGATCTAACATGTCAATAATGTCATTAATTTGTTCTTCATGCATTTGTAATTCTCGTAGAGCTCTCTCTTTTTAATCCCAATAAATTTGAATCTATCCTTATAAGCTTTGAATTAATATGATGGATTCATGCAACACCTTCCTTTGGCATTGGTAATATGATTAGGATAGTAGCGAGTGTTCTAGGTGTACTATTTTGTCTTCCTGCTTCTTAGGCTCATATCCTATCCTGACCTTTCCCTTGGGATCTATTGGTGGCTATGTAGTCACTCCACCACTTATCATTGAATACACCTTTAATCCAACATTTTTATTATTTTTATGTGCCTTAAAGACTCATTGATTTAATTTTTATGCACATATTATCACCCTGACACCTTTCTTATGCTTACCCTTTTGCATAAGCTTTGCATATAGATATGGGCATTCTTCAACCTTGTGTGCTCTATAGAAATACTCGTAACTAGGATATTGAGGGTAGTCACTCTATAATTGGTTTGGTGACCCACATTTAAAATAAGAGTGCTATGGAAACCTTCCACCTCCATGTCCTCTAGTGTGGACTCTATCTCCATGTTGTTTCCCATAGTCATCATAGCCTTGGTTGGATGGTCCTATAGTGAATTGTCTCCTACTCAATTCTTGTGCCTCATGGAGCACGCTAATCACTCAATAATCTATAGTGTTGTGGTTGTATGTATCATAATTATTACTTTACATGGACATATTGCTATGGGTCTCATGCTGTAGAAGAGGGAAGTTTTGCATGTCATGGACCTCACAAAAAATATCACACAAGGTTAAAAAGGTATGCACAACACACCTTGGGAAAATTTTCTTATTATGCTCATCCACCTTGTAGTCAATGCACTATAACCCAATCCATGTGTTGTACACATTTTTAATCATTATTTTCTACAATAGTGATACCATTGACACAAACTATGCCTCCAAGGTTGGACTAACTCTTATGTATACCTTTCCAAAAGCCTCAACTCTTAATACCACTTGTAGTGATTCTCTTGGTTCAAAAGATGTACTCATAAGGAGGGTGCATTGAAGTGGAAAAATCACCCCTCTAATGAACCATTATGCATATTGCACTAAGTAGATCTCATAGGAGAGCTTCGACACCAAGGTTTTAAACCTAATGTCATATGCAAAGATGTTTTCTATCGGTTCCTTATTTATGTCTTTGAGTACAAAAAATATTTTCTACTCAAACTTAGGGATGTCAAACTATTTTATGAATGTGCCCTTCAAGAGTTCATAATAAACCATTTTTTAGATTAGATTAAAATTTGGTACCAAGTATATGCTCGATCTAATAGGGTGGTAAAAAAAAACTTGATTTATGCTCTAGAAACATAACCCCTTGGTGCACCATATTAATTCACACTTGTGGACATGATATATGGAATTATTCACCCCTTAGTAATTAGGTGGGATAAAGTACACACCATAATATATCTATAGGGTAGGCAAAATAAGCACTTGTGGGGCTTGAATTATTGGTGTGTTGCTTGAAGGCATGTTTGGGCCTTGAATTCCTCCTACTAATGGCATAATTCCACTAGATGTTGTAATCTGTTGTAGAAAGGTTCATCTAGATACTTGGAGTGATTTATAGGTCTCTAATGTTCTTTGAGTACATACTGCATTAGATCCACATGTTACACCAACTAAATGATCACTAGTTCAAGTGGAGGGTAAGGGATTACTTATTTTACTAGACTTCCTTCCTCCTTATGGGTGATAAATCCTCCTATATCACCCAAATTGTAGGTTCCTAAAATTCTTATTCTTATGATTTTAAAAGGAATGCATGATCATGTGATTTAAATAGAGGGAAACAAGGCATTATTTTAGTAGTCTCCTTTCACTCATCTTCTTCTTGGGAGATATCAACTTCCTCCTTTCAGACCCACTCTTGATCACTGATGCTTAGTTCCTCATTACTAGAGTGTAAAACCTATACGTGAGAGTCTTCTTGGTGACATTACTACTCACTATGGGTCATTATGGTATTTACTGAGTCAGATTCCATCCTTTCCCTAGGATCCCTCTTGGCCATTACCTTCATTTGATTCTCTTTATATTTATACCCTCTAATCCCACATGCATCTGGTCCTTAAATGTTTAAGTTTATTATGATACCTCCTAGAAACCATGACCCTCTTACCCTATAGCCTCCACACTACTCACATGCATATAAACTTAGTTATCTATTATCAAGTTTTTTGTATCACCTCCACTCACCATTACAATAATAAAATTTAACCTATCCCAACAACAAAACCAAAATGTTGGTTGTCTAATTTTGTTCAAGTGCGCTAGTCCCATTTGCACTACCATGTGCACTTTATAAGATACCAACACTTTGACTTAATTATAATGGCATATCACATGAGGTAACCTTGAATACTCACTTGAAGTATGGAGAGGGGAATTGAGGTAGGTCCAGGTTAGTTACATGTCATGATGGGGGGATCATTGTCTTACTCATTGCTGCATGTGCATGCCTTTTTTGTCTCATGTTTTTCTACTTAAACACCTAGGATAAATTCCCATTTCACTAATGTAAGTACATAAACTATTAGACACTCATCCATTGAAATAACAAAAAAAATCACTATTATACCCAAGTATTAATTCCTCATTTAGACAAGGTAATAGAATATATAACACAGTATGAATCTAAGTCACAATCCATTACTCAATCATGGTGAAAACAAAAATGTCTATTATATTAATTATCATGATTACAAGGTGCTCAAGATGCTTACAATGATACAATTTGTCACTACAACTCCTATATTTATCCTATATTAAAAAATTTATTCATATGGCATTCTAGAGACAATCCAAAAACATTTCTCCTTAGTTTAGTCATCGATCTATTTTAATTCTCAGTTGTATCCCTTTTATAGGCTTCCAAGATCCCTTAATGCCACCAAATACTAACACTATATTTTATTATGTCATTTATCCACTTAGTAGTTATTGTGGTCCACTACTCTTAGTCAACTACCTCATCATATTCCATCGCTTGTCAACTACTTGTCAGGATCAACTATTAGTCATAACTCTCGCTATTCATCCCTATGATCTCTATTTCAATTTTTGGATAAATGTGGTTTCATATAGATTAATCATGTTGTTTTTTCATTTATCGCATGTGAACTTGTCTTATATAAGCTTTTGCCTACCTTATTATTATAATTTTACTAAGAACATGCACATAGATTTGGTAACTTGATGTATGTTACTTTCCACTTACTTGGGTTATCAACACCACTTTTTTCTTCCACAAGTCATGCACACTCCAAGGCTTGGTTATACTTAACCTATTTCTAAGGTCAACATATAGCTTCCTCTTTGGATTTATGTTTGGTCATATCTCTAACTTCATCTTTGGGTTATTATATATATTCCTCTTTGGATTTATCTTTGGTCATACCTGTAGCTTCTTCTTTGGGTTATTATATAACTTCATCTTTGGATTCAACTTTGGTTACACCTCTAGATTCCTCTTTGGATTCTCCTCTAACATCTTCTTTGGATTATACTTTATATTCCACATTGGAATCTCCTATATATTAATATTTTATCACATCTATAGATTTCCCTTTGCATTCTACTTTAGAATCCAAATTGGACTCTCCTTTAGATTCCTCTTTGGTTACATCTCTAGATTCCCCTTTGGAATTCTCCCTAGATCTTTCTTTAGTGTCAGTTATGGATGTCTCTTTAGATTCCACCCAATATCTTTCATCACCATCCTCCTTGATTGTTCCACTAGATCAAAAAAATCTTCTAAATATGCCTATTTAATATCTCTTAGATTACTACCTACTCGCCCCATAAAGGAGCCCTACCATTTCACACCTAATTTTTCTACCGTGTTATATTACATTCACACTTATAATTTGAATTCACATAAAATATTACTACAAAAGGATATTGCGCCTACATGTCATAATTCTATTGTTAACCAAATAAGAGTAACTCCCTCTTTCTTCCCTTAGCATAAAACATTCTAACATTACAATAACTATTACTTCTCTTCCCTCTTATTGTGAAAATAACAATTTTACTATTTTAAATGTTAATGTTGAATATGAAAACTATAGTGATCATGATGAGGATTGGTAAAATGATGATTATAATTAATATAGCGATGAGGAGAATTATTTTACTAACCCTAGTACAGCTTCTCATTTACCTTTGCCTCATGTTGATAATATGTTACACAATGACTCAAATGATAAAGTGCTTAATAATGATGTTATTTTTAGAGACATTAATGTCTAAATGGTAATTATTAACCCTTAGCTTACATTGGTAATTAATTAAATTAATAATAATATATTATTTATTAACACGAGGTGGAAACCTCATGAAAATAAATAATATTATTATGGTTATTTAATACTTACCAAATATTTTAATTAATTGAGTTTATCAAGATAGATGGACCCATTATTTTTATAACGACACTTCTCTTGATATTTCAATATAAATAGGGTTTTACCCTATGTGAAATTCTCTCTCAAATATAAAATTTTTACCATATTCAAACTTATTAAACATATGAGTTTTGTGAAATACTGTGTGAAGAAATGAGAAGGAGAAGTTTGTATTAGGGTGCAGAGTTTCTCAAATATATGAATATCATATTGGTGGATTTTTTAAATATTTGAGGTTTTCTCACAGTAAATACTTATGTTATATGTCAATTGTTTAATATTCATTTATATTCTTTGCTAATCAATTTCATATCTAGATTTTATATATTGGTTTATCAATTCTTACATGATATGAAAGCTAGGTGAGTGGATTTAATTGACAAGCATATTGTATTGAGTTGAAATAATTAATATTTTATTCAATTTAAAATATATTTTTAATTATCGTAAAAGCCTCCTTCAAACCTATGTAGGACATAGAGGAAGAAGTTTTTTTGTTTGATCTCTGAGATGTCTAGTTTCTTATTATCTTCCTTCATTTGTATGTGTAAACACTACCACAAACCCTAAAACTATTAGTTGGAGACCTAGGAATTCTTTCTCAAACACAGGGGCATCATTATCAACCTAGGAAATTTTTTAAAAAAAAATTATTGGTTAAAATTAAAAATTTAAAAATTCTTTCATTATCAGAATTAAAAATCTGAAAGATTGAAACAAATTTTAAAATTTTTGGTGGTTTGTACATGGTTCTAGGCCTTCCAAAGCTTCTACAGGAGTATCATATTTCTATCTGGAAATTTAAAGCACTGAATTTTTTTATCAAAATTTTTATTTTGAAGGTCTAACATGCCTTGTACCAAGGTTTTAGGAAGGCTAGAAATTTTTTGAGGTCTCTCATAGCCTATTCAGGGTGCTATGAAAATCAAAACTTTTGCCTAGAAACTATTATTCTACAGATTGCATGCTACAAGTAATTCTATTTCATGTAGTTTTCAATAAGTATTTAAAAAATAATTTCTTTTATAAATCTTTAATTTTCATGCAACCCTAGCTCCACCAGTGTTTAATTATTTTTAACTAAAATAAATACCTTTTGACACTTTTAAAAAAAAAAAATTACATGCAAGGTGGATATATATATATATATATATATATATATAAAGGATTTAAATATTATCTAATGCATGTAAAAATTCAATAAAGGGTTCTATAAGGGTTGGTGTAATAATTTTTCTAAAAACTTGAAAATAAGGTGATTGTGTGTTCAAAACCCCCTAAAATCAATATTTTTTGACTTAGTCAAATCAATTTTTTAAATATAATTTAAATTGAGTTTTATTTTTTAGTTTGCATGTCAACGTTTTATGCGTCTAAACTCTAGTTAATATGTCAAGCTTGTTTTGACTTTTAACCTAGTAAATATTTTGTCAAACATAGTCATGTAACCAATCAATCTTTAGATTTTGTCACATTATGGACACATCTACATGGTCCATTTTATGTTTGAAACCTTATACTATCTATTTTATAACTTTTTCAATAATAATGTCTTGGTGGTTATTCTAAGTGTGATTCTTTTGAAACTTAGTTTTGTGCAATTCTAAATCAATTTTTTGTATTATTTGATATCTAAATTGTGTGATTAAGTATAATTGCATTTGTGATTTACTTTATTTTATAAATAAAGTATAAAAACTCATTAAAAAGGTTATTGTTTTTAAAATTATTTTTACATTAGTATATTTTTATGATACGATATGTTATTTTTTTGTAATCTGTCATAATTTTTTATTTTGTCTAGCATTAAATTGAATAATTATTATATATTTTTACTTTCAAATTTTTTTATTATCAATTTAAGTTAAAATTCATACTAAAAAGTTTCATTTTAAGCATTTATTTATTGCCCTGTTTAAAGTGAAGCTATGGTTTCACCTCATTTTTCCTTATATAAAATTTAAATGCTTAATAACTATAATATATATAAAATTCATGTTAATGCTGAATTTATGACCTGTAAATTGTGATATATTATTGTTAGGACTAAAAAATTACCTTCTAGATGACATGTGACCCCTCAACTTATCAATGTATTCTAACAAAAATCATAGAAAGCTATGTCCATTATCTTGAAGAGTGTTAAGAATGAATTCAATCTCCATATAGGTAATTAGGAGTCTCCTAGAGATGCTTTAAAACTCATTGAATACATGCATGAGGACACTCATCTCTCAAAGATTATTAAGTTAATCCTTGAATTGCTAACTACACCTTTGAAAGGTGATGAAAAAGTTATGAATTTTCTTGTTAAAATAAAAAATATTAAAGCTCAATTAGATGGATGTAATTTTAATTTGATTTAAGATCAATTAATTTATTTTATCATTTAGTTAAATATTCATAAAAAAAATTATAAATTTATTTTAATTTTGAATTCTAAGCATCAAACTGAGCAAGATATCCTTGATCTTACCACCTTGTTTGCTCCCCTGATTCAATAAGAGTAGGTTATGACCAATTTTGATTCTAAAGAGAATGCCACTTAAAGAAATTTCACCTTAAATACTATTTTTGATAATAATAATCATAAATCTAACCTTAATTTTAGTTCAAATAAAAATAAAAAATCTGAGAATAAGAATCATACACCTAAATTTAATAAAAAATATAATTTATGTGGTAAATTTGGTCATAGAAGGAAAACCTATTATTTAAATAAGGATAGAATTAAAAATCAATCTTCTAAAAATAACAAAGAAAATAAATTTAATCAAAACAAGCAAAAGAATCAAAACCCTAATCAAAATAACAATTAGGATCATAATGTTATTACTTTATTTACTTCAAATAAAAATGAGTAGATTTTAGATAATAGTGCATCACACCTATGACTTGATTATCTAATATTCTATGTGATTCTAGATATCTTTGAAAGAATTTATTTAAGAGAATTTATTTTTAGAAGTAATTAAATATGAAAAAGTGAAATTTTCAAATGTTGTTACTAAAAATAATGTTTCATATGTACCTAAACTTTTAAAAAAATTGCTATCTTATTCTCAAATTATAAATGATAATGTAATTGTAACATTATTTAAATATAATTGGTTCATTAGACATCAATCTAGTTTCTTGATTGTTGAAGGCATTTAAAATAGTGGTTTATATATATTTTTTCCTTCTTTTGCATATTTTCTTTTATCACACAGTAAGAGTGAATCTCAATTATGATATGAAAGATTGGGACATATTAATTTCATAAGTTTACATGATATGTCTACAAATAATTTTGTTTTTGAAATTCCATCTATCTTCTCTCATCATAAAACTTGTGAGGGTTGCTTATGTAATAAGCAACATACTAACCCCTTTCACAAAAATCATGATGTGAATTCTTTACATCTTTTAGAATTAACTCATAGTGATGTTGTAAGACCTTTTAAAGTTATATCTTTTAATAATTATCTGGATTATGTTATTTTTATTGATGATTACATTATAATGATCTAGTCCTTTTTCATTAAAAAAATCTGACTTATTATCTAAATTCAAAGAATTTAAAGCTAGTGTTAAAAATGCATCTAATTTTGCTATTAAAAGATTAAGAACTGATAATGATGGTGAATATGTTAGTAAAGAGTTTGATTATTTTTGCATTAATTTCATTATTCAAAGGAATTGACAAACTCTCTATTTTCTTTGGTAAAATGGTATTGCTAAAAAAAAAACTTGCACCATAATAAAAATGACTAAAACAATGTTAAAATCTATAAATATTCTTAAATTTTAATGGGATGAAACCATGAATATTATTGTGCATATTCTGAATAGAATCCCTAATTAATCATTTTATTTTTCTACATAAAAAATACATGTATGCATATAACATTTCATTTATTTTGATAAAACTATTTTGTTGTTACTTTCGAGATATTGAATATATTAATAGTGTCTCATCTACATTATATTTTTTAGTAAAATGATTTAATATTGATTCTTAAAAATAACATATTATAAGTATATTTCAAGAGATATATATATTTTAAATGATAAATCAAATAAAATATATAGATACTATGATTATTTTCAATTAATTTAGCATTGAAATACATTATATGCATAACATCATGCTTAATTTGACAAAATGATCATGTTTTAGTTGTTACAGTTGGTAAGAAGATCATGCTCAGTGAGTTTAGATCTTTTTTATTTTAACTGCTTAGATACTCTCATTTGATTGTTTATGCTAATATCCTTATATGCTTCGTTTGATATTAAGATATGTTATGAAATGCAAAGTGTAAATACAGTTTGTATTATTGGTTTTTCATCATTTACTTTACTAAGCATTCTATTCACACATAAATTTATTTGTCTCAGTCTCATATCTTTTTGATTGGATGATGGTATTTAATGCTAAAATTATTCATATTTTATGTATGAAAGGTTATACTTCAATTTTTTGTTGAAGCATATTAAATTTGAAAAGTATTTGATAAAACTCAAATGATAAAATGAGTTATTGATAATAGGGTATCTAATGTTTGATTAAAATTAGTATTATATTATTATTAAATTATTGTATGTGCATCGCATGACAGTTAGGGACACTCATCTTGTCAATATTGGATACGTCCAATAATGAATTACATATAATTATTTATGTTTTTCACTAAATTTGTAATCAAAGTAGTGAATTTATTTGTATAAAATATAACATAATTATTTTAAACTATGTTTTACTATAAAAAATTGTCATTTTTGTATGTGATTATTATGATGCTAATCATATTATTCTATCATAAATCTATTTTTAGATATGTGTTTAAGTTTTGTGTAGGTGTACAACACTAACAACTTAAACATATTGAATTTCACGTGTATTTTATCTGAGAAAAAGTTCTCAATGGTGATATTGATCTATAGTTCTATCTTATCAATGAACAAGTGACAGATAGTTTCACAAAACCACTTGGTGCTACCAAGTTTTATCAAATTTTTAAAATGTTGGACCTTTCAAAAAGTTTATTGAGGGGGAGTGTATATGATAATGTCACTTTCTGATGGCCATTTATTTCTTCTCTTTCTCTATACTTTTTCTCATTGTAAAGAATTGTAAACTTCATGTGTAAGTTATGTGATTTAAGTAAACTTCAAGTATAATTTTTAATTTTGTACCCTATTACATTAAAATCATACTTTTTAATGGAGGTCCTTATGTTATAAAAGACTCCAAATATGCTTACTAATTATTCATGAGAAACTGTGAGATGTAGTCTCATAACCATGTTAGTCTAAACTTACTTTTGAGTAGTTTATGGATTATAATTCTTTTTATTTCAAAATATGGTGTTTGGCATGATGAAGATTTTTAAATCCTTCAATTGTCGATATAGTATAATTCTTTTTTTTTAGGTGACTATGATATTTATCCCAACTTAACATTAAAGGAGAGTGTTAGAGGAATTAATGTCTAAGTGATAATTATTAACCTTTAGCTTATAGTAGTAATTAATTAAATAAATAATAATATATTATTTATTAACACGAGGTCAAAATATCGTGAAAATAAATAATATTATTATAGTTATTTTATACTTACCAAATATTTTAATTAATTGAATTTATAGGGATAGATGGACCTGTTATTTTTACAATAGTGACCTCCCTTGATATTTCAATATTAATAGGTTTTACTCTATTATAAAATCATCTCTCGAATATGAAACTTTTATCATATTCAAACTTATTAAACCCACAAGTTTTGTGAAGCACTATGTGAATAAATGAGAAGGAGAAATTTGTATTAAGCTGCACAGTTTCTCAAATCTATATCACATTGGTGGATTTTTTACCTCTTTGATTTTTTTATATGATAAATACTTGTGTTCTGTGTCGATTATTCAGTATTCATTTATATTATTTTCTAATTAATTTCATATCTAGATCCTATATATTAGTTTATCAATTCTTACAATTATTACATATCATGATGATGCTTCTAGTTCCCCTTTAAAAGGCAAAATGTGTGAACATGTTGATTCTAATAGTGATAATGATATTTATTCTATTTCAACAGAATGAAATAGGCCTTTAAAAATTAATGATTTATTAAATGCTAAATAATTCCCTAAACCCAAGGAAGAGCCTAGCCTTCCTCATTCTTCTTCTATTCAAGCTAGTGTTCTCATGGATAAAATTAACAATATAGTTCAACCCTTAAATGAACCTCTTAAAAACCTCAACATGCCTTCCAAATAATTAATATCATTAATATATATTTTAGGTTATTTTTAAGACAAAGATAATCAATTATCCTTAAAAAAGTAAAGTGTATCATGCTTGGGTTGATTTTAGTATAGTTAATGGTAAACCTATTATGTATAACATTTCGTATGCACCCTTACCCTTTAATTTCTAAATACCTACATTTTCCACATTTGATAGAAGTGGATACCCATATTTAAATCTCAAATATTTTTCAAGAAGCTATGAATGGTACAATAGTAGTCAACTATTATTATAATTATTTCCTAAAAGTCTTGAAGGATGTGCACTTGTTTGGTTTAATTCCCTTTCTAGTGGATTTTTAACTACTTGTTTAGAACTAGAAGAATCATTTTTAATACAATATATTCATAATAAGTGACCTATAATCACTTATGAAAAGTTACCTTATTTTTATCAAGGTAAATTTAAGCAGTTTTTATGATTATATCTTACGCTTTATAATTATTATGTGTCAATTAATTTACCAACCAATTGGTTTGGAAGTACAATATAATTTTTATATAGGTATAATCTATCAATTAAAAGAGAAACTACTCTTTTATAATTGCAAATCATATATAGGTCTTTGTTATGAGGCCTTATCAGTAGAAGAAGAATTGGGTCTTGTTTAAGTATTAAATAATATGAATGGGGACATCGAATTATTTAAATTAGATTTATATATAGAAGTCCAATCAAATATCATTGACTCACATATTCAAAATCAAGCACAATACTTAAATTAAAAATTATCTTATTCCAAAAATGTGCACACTAATGTATTCCCTAATAAGAAAATGCATCTTAATAAAAATACATCACTAAATAAAGTTTAATCAAATTTTAAACAAGAATCTTACATAAAGGAAAATAAATTATTCCTAAACATACTAATCATAATTATTCCTTTACAACAAGGAGGGTGAAACCTATAATACTTGATTTTAATGATCACCCACATGATGTTAGAAATACATTATTGAATAAAAATTGAAACTAATTATGCCCTGATTACTATCATTATCCTCATCAATTGAAAAAAATCAAGGGTTAACTATTTTTTAATTATTCTAGAATTAATGGACACCATGATAATAATTTTTATGCTTTACAAGATAAGTTAAAATAACTTAAATATAAAAAAATTATCTCATTTCAAAAAATTGATGACAAGTCAAAAAAGTCTTTGCTTTTGTCTTCCAAATTTTCAAATGATAACCACAATATTTTTTTAAAATATCAAATAAAAGATACAATGGTTTCAAAATATTCTCTTAATGACTAGTATTAAGCTAAAGTTACCATTAATAATTATTAACCTAACAACATAATAAATGCAAACATATTAACATAAGAGTTTCCTAATTTACAAAATTCAAAAATGTCAACTACGTTGCCTACAAAAATATAAATTCCTAAGATATAATAATTGAAATTTGAGTATAATGAATCACATGTGCATAATGATTCAACTATAACAAATGAAACCAATTGATTATTCCACATTTTTATTCCCATCAAGTTGACAATTTTCTTAAGGCTTAAATGCTACAATTATAAATCAAAGATGCAATGATCTAAATGTAAGTCTACCAATATAACATGTGTTAGAGAATTTAATGACTAAGTGGTGATTTATTCACCCTTAAATTACCTTGAGAGTTAGATAAATAATAATAATTTATTATTTATTTACATGAGGTGAAAACCTCATGAAAATAAATAATTAAATCATATTTGTTTAATAATTATCAATGTCATTAAATGTTCATCGAGGAAAAGATGAGACCATTGGTTACAATGGTCACCTCCCCTCGTGTTATTATAAATAGGGTTTACCCCTATTGTAAAAAGATATCTTGAATATTAGATATTTATTATTCTTACAAAATTTTGTGAAGAAGAAGTTTTGTATTTACATGTGAAAAATATTGTCTATAAATAAATTTTGAGAAGAAGTGAAATTGAGAAGATTTTATGTATTGAGGGAATTGTTTCAACATTGAATAATCACTGTGAGTTTTTTTACCTCTATTGGAGGTTTTCCCACATAATCTATGTGTCACTATGTTCATTTGATTTGTGTTCACTCTTTGCTTATTAATTTACATGTAGATCCCGTGTGTTCAGATTGCATATGCACTCCAAATTATTTTATGGTTTTAGAGCATGGAGATATATATTTAAATAGCAAGAGTTTGATGTTGTAAAAAAAATTCAAGCCTCAGGATGTGGTATATGGCCTTGGAAGAAAATGAATTATTTTTTATGATGCTTGGATCTATAATGTAATGCTCAAATCTTCTATTTTATACTTCCAAACATCCTGGGAAGAGCTTGTTGAAGCTTGAGATTGTTTTTTATGAGGAAAACAATTTTTCATAAGAGCCATAGTATGGCCTATGGTACAACCCCATGGTAAATGAATTTATTTAAAAATTTATTGTGGCATCCCTAGTCTCTGTAGAGCCTGATGATTGAAGATTTGAACAAACAAAACTTTATAGATCTCTATCAAGGCAAACAAATGACAATTCAACTAAGGAAATCAGCTTGAAACACTAGTTGTATGGCCAAGTATGACATGGGAGAGAAGAAAATCTGAAAATTGTTTTAGACATGTTTTTTGACCTCTCTCTAGTAGAAAAGGGTTATAAACATCAGTTTGAAAGTATTCAACAACATTTATAAAGTCTTTGAAGGCTTCTTCAAGCACCAGTAAATTATTTTCTCTATGTGGGATGCCATAGTTTAGTCCAAAAAGTTTTAAAATTTTATTTCTTAATCAAAATTCATTTTTTAAAGTTCAAACTGACTCATTTGAGAATTTTAGAAAGATTGACAAAGTTTCAACCCTTCTGATAGCTTATATAAATTGATGTTCTCACCCCTACCATTGTTATTGTGTCATGATAGGCTACAGGGATATTTTTATTTCATGTAGTTTCAATGAAATATTTAAAAAATAAATATTTTTTAGATTTTAAAATTTCATACAAATTTGTGGCCCTACCCTTCTTTAAAGATTTTTATTAAAATTTAAAAACTAATTTTTTTTACTGGTTAAATTTTACATGCCCAATATTTATTTACATATAAATATATTATTTATTTTTTTAAATGCTAAAAAATAAGGTTTAAATACTATTTTGTGCATGTAAATACTTAATTATCTCTTAGAAGGGTTGGAGGTTATTATTTTACTACATACTTATAATTTGCGAGGTCATGTGTTTAAAACCCTCAAAATCAATTTTTTATTTTTTAATTTGGTTAAAAATAATTTAAATTTAATTCTACTATTTTTTGTGCCAACATTTCACGCATCTAAAATCCTCGTTGACTTGTCAAACTTGTTTCAAATTTTGACCTAGTGAATGTTTTGACAAGTATAGTAATGTACTTGTTGATATCTAAGTTTTGACACCTTAAAGACACATCTACGTAGTCTATTAGTATTTTTAAACTTACTATTATAATTTTTATAATTTTTTAAATAATAGTGTTTAGGTGGTCATTCTGAGTGTAACTCTTTTGACAACTAATTTTGTATAATTCTAAATCAAATTTTTATATTATTTGCTATCTAAATTATATAATTAAGTATAGTTGTACTTGTGATTTACTTTATTTTATAAAAATAGTATAAAAAATCATTTAAAATTTTATTTTATTAAAATTATTCTTACATTAATGTATTTTTAAAATACTTCCAACACCTTATTTTTTCACAATCTTTCATAATTTTTTATTTTGTTTAGCATTAAATTGAATAATAATTGTGTGTTTGTACTTTAAATTTTGTTTTACTATTAAATGAAGTTAAAATTCACAGTAAAATTTTTTATTTTAAGTATTTGTTTACTATTTCATTTAAAGAGAAACTATGGTTTTGCCTTATTTTTCTTTAGATAAATATAAAATACTTAATGAAAATAACTATAATATATAAAAAAAATCATGTTAAAGTTTAATTTATGGCCTACAAGTTATGTAATATTATCATTGAAACTAAAAAATCTCTTTCTGGATGACATGTGACCCTCGAGCTTATGAATACATTTCAATAGAAATCATAAGAAGCTATGTCCATTATCTTGTAGAGTGTTAACGATGAATTCCTTCTTTATATCAATAATCAAGTGTCTCTTATCAATGCTTGGAAACTTCTTGAATCTATGCATGAGGGCACTCATCTCTCAAAGATTCTTAAGTTAATTCTTGAATTGCTAACTACACTTATAAAAGGGGATGAAAAAGTTTTGAATTTTTTTATTAAAATTAAAAATATTAAAGATCAGTTAGATGGATGTAATTATAATTTTATTTAGGATCAATTGATTTATTTTATCATTCAATTAAATATTTATTTCAAATTTTTTATTTCAAATTTTAAATTTTAAGTATCAAACTGAGCAAGATATCCCATATCTTACCACCTTGTTTGTTCTCTTGAATTAAGAAGTGTAATTTATGACCAATTTTGATTCTAAAGATAATGTCACTCAGGCACTTCTCATCTTGAATACTATGTTTGATGATATAAAAACTAAAAATCTAACTCTAATTCTACTTCTGGCTCAAATGAAAATAAGAAATCTAGTAATAAGAATCATAAACCTAAATTTAATGAAAATTATAATTTATGTATTAAATTTGGTCATAGAAGAGAAACTTATTATAAAAATAAAGATAGAAATAACAATCAATTTTTTAAAAATAACAAAGGGAGGAAATATAATCAAAATAAGTAGAAGAATCAAAACCCTATTCAGACTAACAATGAGGATTAAAATGTTATTACTTTATATATTATTTTATTTACTTCAAATGAAAATGAGTGAATTTTAGATAGCGATGCATCTCACCATATGACTTGATTATCTAATATTTTTTGTGATTCTAGATATATCTCTAAAATAATTTACTTAGGAGATAATTCAGTTTTATAATCAACTAAACAGGGAGAAGTAAATTTTTCAAAGGTTATTATAAATGATATGTTCTATGTACCTAAGCTTAAAAATAATTTTTTTAATCTTTTTATCAACTTAAAAATGATAATTTCATTATAACATTGCTTAAAACTATCTGATCCATTAAAAATCAATCTGGTTCTTTGATTGTTGAAGGTGTTCAAAAAAATAATTTTTTATTTTCTCTGCTTTTACATGTTTTATTTTATCGTATAGTAAGAATGAATCTCAACTATGACATAAACAATTAGTACATGTTAATTTTATAAGTTTATATGACATGTATATTAAAAATATTTTTGTTATAATTTATTTTATACCTTCTTATCATGAAACTTGTTAGGGTTGCTTACATGATAAGCAACATACTAATCCCTTTCATAAAAATCAGGATGTGAATTTATCACATCTTTTAGAATTGATTCAAAGTGATGTTATATGACCTCTTAAAGTTGTATCTCTTAATAGTTCTTTATATTATATTAATTTTATTGATTATTACACTAGAATGATCTGATTTTTTTATTAAAAATAAATCTGATGTGTTGTTTAAATTCAAAGAATTTAAAATTACTATTAAAAATGTATCTCTATTTTTTCTATTAAGATATTAAGAACTGATAATAGTGGTGAATATGTTTATAAATAATTTGATTCTTTTTGTATTAATTATGGTATTCAAATGGAATTAACAACTCCTTATTCTCCTTATCAAAATGATATTGTTGATAAAAAAATGCACCATTATTGAGATGGCTAGAACAACATTGCATTCTACAAATATTCTTCCTAATTCTTATGTGTTGAAGCCATTAATACTATTGTACATATTCTGAATATAATATTTACTTAATATTTTTATTTTTTTACATCAAAAATACATGTATGCACATTGCATTTCATTTGTTTTGATAAAATTATTTTGTTGTTACTTTAGATATACTAACTATATTGATAATGTCTCATCTACATTGTATTTGTTAGTAAAATAATTTCATATTGATTATTAAAAGAGATATATTGTCTTAGATGATAAATCAAATATATATATATATATATATATATATATGAATGATAATGGTGGTATGTTTGTAAAAAAATTTATTTTTTTTGCATTAATTATGGTATTCAAATAGAATTAACAACTCCTTATTCTTTTTAGAAAAATGATATTATTGAAAAGAAAAACTGCACCATTATTGAGATGGTTAGAACAATGTTGCATTCTATAAATGTTCTTCCTAGTTCTTATGGACCGAAGCAATGAATACTATTGTACATATTCTGAATAGAATATATATATATATATATATATATATATATATATATATATATATATATATATATATATATATATATATATTTACATCAAAAATACATGTATGCACATAACATTTCATTTTTTTTGATAAAATTATTTTTTTGTTACTTTAGAGATACTAACTATATTGATAGTGTCTCATCTACATTGTATTTGTTAGTAAAATGAATTTTGGATTGATTCTTGAAAATAATATATTATAATTATATTACAAGAGATATATTTATATTGGATGATAAATCAAAGAATATATATAATGATTATTTTGCATTCAGTTAGCATTGAAATACATTATATGCATAACATCATGTTTAATTTGACAAAATGATCATGTTTTATTTGTTGCATTTGGTAAGAAGATCATGCTCAGTGAATTTAGATCATTTGTGTTTTAATTATTTATATACCCTTATTTTATTATTTTATCATTTGATTATTTATGCTAACATCTTTATATGCTTTGTTTGATAATAAGATATATTATGAAATACAAAGTGTAAATGACATTTGTATTATTGGATCTTCATCATTTAATTTACTAATCATTCTATGTATACATCTCTAAACTTATTTATTTGTCTCATATCTGTTTGATTGGATGATGGCATTTTATGTTAAAATTATCTATATGTGATGTATGAGAGGTTATGCCTCAATCTTTTATTGAAGCATATTAAACTTAAAAAGTTTTTTGATAAAACTCAAATGATAAAATGTGTTATTACTAATAGGATATCTAATGTTTGGTTAAAATTAGTATCATATTATTAGTAAATTACTATATGTGCATCGCATGACACTTAGAGATGTTCATCTTGTCAATATTGGAGATGCCCAATAATGAATTGCATACAATAATTTATATTTTTTCACTAACATTGTAATCAAAGTAGTTAATTTGTTTACCCAAAATATGACATGATTGTTTTAAATCATGTTTTACCATAGAAAAATGTCATATTTTTATGTATGTGATTATTGTGATGCTAACCATATTATGTTATCATGAATCTATTTTTGACTATGTTTAAATTTTGTGTAGGTGTACAACACCAATAATTAAATCATATTAAATTTTATGCATATTTTATTTAAGATAAAGTCCTCAATGGTGATATTGATATGCAGTTTTATCCTATGAATGAATAAGTGATTGATATCTTCACAAAACCACTTGATAATACCAAGTTTTGTCAATTTTGTACAATGTTGAGCCTCTCAGAGTTGTCATTGAGGGGGCGCATATATGTAAATGTCATTTTCTAATAGCCATTTATTTCTTCTCTTTCTCTATACTTCTTCTCATTGTAAAGCATTGTAAACTTCATGTGGAAGTTATGTTATTTGAATAAATTTTATGTGAAAGTTTTAGTTTTGTACCCTAATACATTAAAAACATACTTTTTAATGGAGGTCCTTATGTTATAAAGAGCTCCAAATATTCTTAGTGATTATTCATGAGAAACTATGAGATGTAGTCTCACGATTATGCTAACCTAAACTTATTCTTGAGTAGTTTATTGATTATAATTCTTATTATTTCAAAATGTGTGTTTGGCATGATGAAGGTTTTTAAATCCTTCAATTGTGTGCATAGTGCAATTTTTTTTTAAAGTGATTATGACATTTATCCTCACTTAGCATTAAGGGGGAGTGTTAGATCATTTAATGACTAAGTGATACTTTATTCATCCTTAGTACACAAGGTGAAAACATCACAAAAATAAATAATTAAATTATATTTATTTAATAATTATCAATGTAATTAAATGTTCATCGAAGAAAAGATGGGACTGTTGGTTACAATGGTCGTCTCTCCTCATGAATATTATAAATAGGGTTTACCCCTATTGTAAAAATATATATCAAACATTAGATATTTATTATTCTCACAAGGTGTTTTGAATAATAAGTTTTATATTTACGTATGAAAAATATTGATCTATGAAGAGATTTTGAGAAGTGAGATTGAGAAGATTTTTTGTGTTGGGAGAATTGTTTCAATATTGAATAATCATTGTGGGTTTTTTTAACCTCTATTGGAGGTTTTTCCACCTAATATTTGAGTCATTGTGTTCAATTGATTTGTGTTAACTCTTTGCTTATTGATTCACATCTAGATCCCCTGTGTTCATATTGCATATGCACTCTAAATTATATCAGCATGACTCAAACATATACATCAATAAAAGTGTTACATACCTATCAAAATACCAAAATTTTTGCTTTCTACTAGCCTTTGGCTTCAATTTTATTTTGGGATTTTCCCTCTTATTTTAAAATCAATTTAAAAAGTATAAAATAACTATAGTATAATTATTTCCATTAACTTTATTTATGGAAATCCACTTGTTTGCTATGACATATCTCTCATGTTGTGGCTTCTATTGCACTTACATTCTTACATCTCCCTACTTTTACATATTGTATGAGCATATATAGTCTCTTGCCCACTGGGGACACGTGCATGCTTAAATATATCAACATTTTATGCTACACTACTATGATTCAAATACACATGCATTGAAGCATATCACTTATGTTCCTTATTTCCACACTATGCTTGAATCCTTTAGTCTTAGTGATTTTCCAATTATTTTTAATTTTGCTTTTGTAAAAAAATCACAAATTATAAAAAAAATTAAGTTAAAAACATTTTCATATTTAAAAAATACAAAATAATCAAAATATTTTCAAAATCCTCCAAATCAAGACCTTAAGCATTTTTTAATGTTTCTACTTTACTTTTTCCAATATGTTCGTTATTTCATGTTAAGTAGATAACATATTTCTTAATTTTCATAAACACACTAATTTTTGTGAGGTATTTGAGTGTGATATAGGACATAATATAACATGGATCTTCAATGTTAGGCTTCCATTTTACCCAACATCCTTTCTAAGTTAGGGGCTTGTATTCATTCTCCCAAAATAATTCCATAAATTGTATCTATCCTAACCTTTCTACCATGACCATTTTATTTGCTAAATAATGATTTCATTACATATGGTTGACATAAACTAGTCTCATTTGTTATATATTGCTTTTTTAAATTCTTATTTTGTTACATGATAAATTATGACTTGCTTGATATGTGCAGCTCTTGGCCTTATATGTGTAACATATACATGTATTGTTTCTATGGCATCATAATTTAATTTTCATATTATCTTTGGCATTGTGTGTTTATGTGACATTCATATGTCCCTTGTATATGGCTTTTGGGTATTTATGTTTGACAATCTATGCAAATCATGCAATATTTTATGTCTTCAACTCAAAATACAAAGCTAGATTTATCTAGTACATGTTTCATATATATTTCAATGTTATATTCAGAACCATGATGAAATACATTTCAATGTTTATAATTCTACTTATATGCTTCAATATTATATATATCTAACACATGATTTATCCACAATTAAATGTTATACTTATATATTACTATACAATTATATCTTCCAAATATTATACAACTTTTTTCTTTAGATAAGTGACTTTCAAGATATGTCTCTCATCTCAAAAGGGGTGCATCAAAATGGAATTGTCTTAGGAAGTCAAGTCCTCATGAGTAAATTTCAAATCTAAAACACTATACAATTTCAAAAATTACAACATGATTCATAAGTTTATTGTTATAGAGGCATGTGCACTCAATTCTTATAGTTACAACTAGAAAGTTTCAAACAGTTACAAGTTTAAATAATTGAAAATTTCAAATGACATTATATATCAATTAAAAATAGTATAGGGGGCATGTTATCCATTTATGTTACAGTTACCATATGTAAATTTAAAATTTCTCAAGTTCAAAAGTTTTAAAGTTCAAAAAAGCTTCAAAAGTATGAAATTTCAAAATTGCATCTAGATCCATCTGCAACGGTGTGATTTGTATTTTGACAAGTGGGCCACATTAGAGTCTGGTGAAACTCAAAACATATGGCTACACTTTTATAAACCCATTATGTGGTTTCACCTTTTTTTTAATTTCTCTTTAGAGTCTAGTGACACTTGTAAATTCAAACTAAAAGCATATCCATTTATAAATTCAAAAGCTTCACTAATTGAGACTTGATCAATCTTAATTTTACCACAAGATCTAGCCCTACAAGTTGTTGTGGTTATGGTATAGTGACACTAAATGGCATACCATTCATCCTTTTAATATTTTCATAATTGTTTGTTATCCTTAGCCAAGGAGCAAACAATGTTGAAAACACCCTCTCTTCAATCCAATTGCTCCAACAAGGGAGATTTCAATTATTCACTATCAAGTTATAGGTCAATTATGTTGCATACTCTTTCAGGTGTATACTTTCCTTCCTCACTTTTCAAATTTTATATTTTTAATTTTAAAAAATGAACAATAACTACTTTCACTAGCATTGTTGTATGTTTTGCACTAAGACATCTTGCACAATCAATATTCACATCAAAAGACAAAGTGTGTATATACACTTATGTTTGCATTTAATATAATCTAGTAATTTTATTTTTTTGCATCACTAAAATAAAGTGAAAGAAAATGTAGACACATAAATTTAATTATTAAGTTCTTGACAATCTCTAATCTTGATATCCTTCTCTCACTTGGCTTATTTGCTATTCCATTAACTTTTAATCTATATAAGATAATTTATTACTATATTAATTATCTTGAAATTACTTGAAACATCATGCAAAAATCTCTATTTTTTATATTTTTGCTAGGCAAGTTTTAGTAGTTTTTGACTTCTTAGGACAAGTCCATAGGCCGGTCTTGTACCCTAATGCATCCATGTCCAAAATGCTCTAACTGTCACTTTTATAATTTTAATGACTCTATGTCATCCCTCTATCACTTTAATATAACTTGATTAATGAAAATATTCTAAAATTTTCACTATAAGAGGACATCAAATTCATTCAATACACCACCTAAAAAATCCTTAAAAAAGTATTGAAGTTAAGCAAAAGAGAACTATTCTTTCCAATTTCAATTCTATTACATTATAACAGTCATGTTCCAAGTCTAAATTTGATTTATTGTAGGTCAATGGCATCCATTTTCAAGCATTTAAATCAATCTTATAACTACATTCATATAGTTAAAAAAGCATGGATCACATAATCACATTAGGAGGGAGAACTACATCGGCTTGAGGCCCATTTGAGCTATTTAGTTAGCACAAAAACTACATGGTTTTTTTAGGGTAGCTCAAATATTCCCCTTACCCTACATCTTCCTTTTTGAATTTGATATCATATATGGTTTACATGCAAAAGCTAGGTTTTACTTTTATAGGTCTTCCATGCATTAAATCAGCCCCACAAATTATAAACAACATATCTATAACAGTCACTGTACTTGAACTACAAAATAACTTGTAAAATAAACCTAGACGCTACCATGATCCAAGGATAAATACATAAGTTGAACCTATCCTCTTGATGCACTCATGTATTATTACATTTAAAATGTTTGAATTTTGGTGCGACATAATTCACAAATTATTCTTATTAGTTTACCATAAACAAACAAATTACACAATCAATATAAATTAGATCTAATGGAGGTTTGCATACCCTTGTCAAAGTTACTATGTTTAGCATATTTTGATTCTATATTTTTAATGTATTTATTATATTATGTTGTATAATATTGTATATTAATTTCAATAGTTTATATCTATTCATTTGAGTTCATTCAATTCAAAATAAATGAAACAAAATATAAATATTAATTAAAGCTTATAAGTAAAAAATATATCTCTTAAAATATTAATTTTTAGAGTGTAATTAATTGTGTAAGAAATTTCTTACACATTACATGCAAAACAAAAAACTCAAATAAATAAGTGCATAGCATAATAATAATAATAATAATAATAATAATAATAATAATAATAATAATAATAATAATAATAATAATAATAATATGTATATCAACATATTTTCACACTTTTGATAAGTAAAACATGTGAGTAAGGGTTATAATTCTTAGTCACTCTCAGTGTCTTATAATGTTCCTTCACATAGATGTGTGTCCCTGTAAACCCTTGTAAATGATCTAATATAACACCTCTCGATTTGATGTTTTTTCATCCAATGACACCCATGGAATTTCATGGCTCTTGGGATCTTATTCGACCATGCTTCCTATTCTTTTATCTAGGGTTATTTTCATTTTCTCCTTCAAACCCTAAGTATACAATTGTGTTTGCAAGGAAAGAGGATAAAACTTCCATTTCTATTGTTGTTTGTTCTATACACTAACATTTTTGGGGTGTTTCAAGACACCTATTAAACACACCCTTCATATTGATGTTTTTGATGCTCAAATAAGCCTTTAAAAAGTGTCACATATGTAAGTTTGATAACAAATTTGGAAGGAAAAAAAGCTCTATGGGTTTAGGGAAGATTAAGGGTTTTTTGATCTATTGTTCATCTCATCATCCAAGTAACCAAATATGACTTGAACCATGTCTTAGAGTTAGAAGAGGAGATGTTGGAATAAGAGTAATATTGTGTTGAGCTTGGGTTTATTGAAAATTCCACAAATTTTGTCTTGCCCTTGATGATCTACACTACTTGATATCAAATGGAAACTTGTTTTTGCATAGGAAATTTTCATTTACCCTTGTTTCAAAGGATTTTTTTATTGTGGTTTTTGGTTTGAGGGAAGACAAGGAGTTGATTCTATAGTCGAGTCTTTGGTTGTGGTGTTTGACTACTCTCTACAACAAACTTTGGTATCCTTATTTTAATATTTCTACTCATACTTTTTTTGTGGCTCTCATCTAGGTTAGGATGCCTAACCTTCCTTTGAAATCCTAGAGAATCTCTAGCCTTACCTCTATTGATAAAATCTTATGCAAGTTTCACTTTATTCTTCTCAAGATGGCTCACTAATTCTAACCTTTACATGAAATTGTGTTAGATTAGATATGTCAAGGTAGATTCCATAATAAATTTGGCTAAAGGTTATGACTATATCGAGAAGTATAAATTAGACTATGAGCGAGTGAAATTCATATCATACTTTTCCCAAGGGCACTTAGTAACCTTGTGCCCAAATAATAAGGTTTACTCCACAAAAAATGGGCTTAAGAGGGTTAGGCATACCACCTAATAGAAGGGGGTGGATTCACACCATCAACATGTTTGTGTTGACCCATTGATCACTCTATGATGTTTCTTTGTGTTACCAATAAGGAATAAAATGTATTGGCACCACCAACTTTGGTTGTCTCTTCACTTATTTTTTTGTCTCTCCCATGAAATCTCCCTCTTCCCATATTTGTTGTGGTACTCCTCCAATGTCAAGACAAGGGATTCCCCACACCTTGCCAATTAATAATATATGGCTTCTTGTAGTGTTTCCAAATGGGGGTAATATTATTTTGGATGGCCACTCTAATTCCAAGGCCATGTGTTTTAATGTGTCCTCCATGCTTGATGAATCTGAAGAATAAGTAGTGATACAAAAAATAACTTTGAAAAAAAAAAGGATAATGAACATATAATATTTATACCACCAAAATAGGGTGGGTGCATAAGCTTGCTAGGGAATTTTTTGTTATGGATCTTGTGTTTTAGTTGATTTATGTTGTGGTTTATTTGTGTTTTAATATTTTGGATAAATAAGTTTTATTGTATAAAGTGAATCTTTTTCCTCTTTTAGGATGTTATCGATGTACTTTTAAGAAGTTGTGAGGGTTAAGGTTGTCTCATTTTTCTGGCCAAATGGTTCTTGTGGATTTCTTGTTTATTTATGCTTGAATATTTGTTTGGAAATTGTATCTTGTAAACCTATAGATTTTATTTCCATTTTGGTTCACTATTTTTATGAGTAGTTGCCACATTACAACCCCTATTTTAATAATAAAATACAATAATAAATTTAAATCTGAAAATAAAATAGTTCAAATAAATTATAATATTAAGATACTTATATGACATAGCTAATACAAAATTAATTACTTTAATGCCTTCTCACACGTGATTACATCATGATTCCTCACTAAGTAAACTTACTTGATTATCCAAGGATATTTATAATTAAAAATTTGATTTGTTTATAATTTGACTAAGCTATGAGTTATATATTATTATATGATAGTTGAATATTGTTTAGATTGAATGATTACATTAATATGAGTTACTTGTAGTGTATATTCTTACATTATGATCATGTTAATTTATTATTTTAGTAATATTTTATGATGTATATATATCATGATGTTATGGATTAACTACCTACTTGCCATGAGTTGGATGCATGAACCATTCTTCCCTTAGATCTTAATGGAGGGAGAGAATCATCAGAGAGGCTGACATAGATGGAGATGTTGAGAGATGACAAAGGAATGGCTAGAACCTTGTACACACCACATTAGCTAGAACATGTTTTATGCATAGTTGAATTGTTATTATCAGCACTTATTGATTATTGTCTGCATTTAGATGATTGAATATGTGTGTTACTTTAATTCAAAATTATGTTTATGTGAAACTAATCTTGTAGGATTTGTGTTGTGGTTGATATAAGTTTGGATTGGAATAATAAAAAGTGTAATGCCATTTTTTTATTAAAATAATATTAATTACTTGATATTAAGTCATTACAATTAATTATATGTACTAAAATGATTGGATATCATTAAATCATATTATTATTAATTAGTAAATATATTCTAATAAATTTATAAATGGGGAAAAAACAAAAAAAAGGGAATAAAATAGATAAAATAATTGTTTTGATATTTATAATTGGAAATAAAGCGTCATAAGAGAAATAAAATAAATAAAAACAAATTGGAATAAGATAAATTAGAAGGGAAATATAAATTTAGGAAAAAGGAAAAAATGAAGAAAAAGAAAAAGAAAAAAATCATAAAGGAGAAAGCAATGCCATATTCTTGGAGGAGGAAAAAAGATAAAGAAGGGCACAAATTTTAGAGGGGAAGGTAGAGAAAGACAAGGAGATATAGAGAGAATGAAGGAAGGAGAAAAGATGTGAAGCAATGCAAAAAGGATAGATTGGAGATTCTCATATTTCAAGAGGAGTTTTGAGAGGTAGGTGCCATTATTACTCTTGTGTAAAACTGGAAAATTTTATGTGGTTTGATTATTTTTAGGAATGGTGAATATTATCATTATTTATATTAAAATTTGTCAATTCAATTTATTATTTTTGAATTGATCTATGTATACATAGTGAAATATATATTGTATAAACTAATATTTAGGACATAGCAAACTATATAACAATACAATGACCTGTGTAGATAAGCTAAGTATGTATGGAAACCTATGTAATAAGGCGATCTGTACATTATATTATTTAAAATAGTGATCTAGTTGAAAAATGTTAAAATAATATATAACAAGTCATATATAATGCATGGTAATTTAAAATTGATGTATAATGGATTATATGGATATGGAAAAAGAAGTATACATGCATAAGGACTTACAAAATAGTAATACTTATACACATTGAGTGCCAAAATAAAAACAATGATACGTAAAGAGTAAGATGAGACTATTATTATTTGGTCCATGAAAGAATTTATAATTGTAGCCATATCACCTAATTTTGAGGCCACCAATTCCATAAATAGAATGAAAGACATATAAATAGTGGTTATATGAATGGCATAGTATATACATGGTGGTTATATTCAAGTTGATATGATTAAACAATATGCATAGTATATTAGTCAGACAATTTATATTTAGATAGTGGTTGTATTTAAGTCACAAATCTATCAACAAACTAAGTAGTACATACACAATAAAGTGAGGATTATATACACAACCAAACTAATAATTAGTATATACATATCAATTTAATTATATGTACAAGCTATGTATAAGTGTATATAAATATTATGTATTTTACCAATAAGTAAGCAGCAATGTCCTATATAAAAGAAAGGTGATTTTTTTATGTAGTGAAAAAATTTGTATATACAGTGAAATAATTAGAATATACATAGGCAACTAAAATGGGATATATATACTATTATAAATAGGATATATAAGTAGTGAATTGTCTGTGTATGGTACATATTATCATAGGCAATAATGGTCTGGTTATTTAATATTAAGTGATCTGATATGGCAAATTATGGCAAAACTGGTGCAAACAACATACTCTGTGTGTGTGTGTGTGTGTGTGTGTGTGTGTGTGTGTGTGTGTGTGTGTGTGTGTGTAATGGTATTCGACTTTATACATGTAATTTTTCTAGTTTTTCATTGGCCCTTGCTTATATTTACATTTGTAAGTCGATCCTTTGAAAATTATGATCTTATCTATTTTAAGTCAATTTTAATAGATGTCTTATGTCTAAGTTCACTTACCTTTAAAGAAATTACTAGTTCATTAGTTTATTAACTCACCATCTTGTATAAATGAGCCAGTAAGTGATGATCTAATGATAAGATCGACTTACAAATCCTTTTGGCTCACAGATGAACTAATTTGACTAAATTGGAAATGATTAGCAAATTATCAAAGACATAACGTATGAACTAATGAGTGTATAAATATTCATTCATTAGATTTAATAATGGATTTTAAAGATCATTTCCATATAGTTAGTGAATCGTGAAAATAAGTCATATAATGGCTATTTTATTAAAATGAATTATATGGTATTGGCTTTTCATGTTAAATCTATAATTTTCCATGAATATATTTATTTGTTCTTTAATATTATAGGAATATTGATATATTTTATAATAAGTTGTCAATAAGGTTATATTGATCAAATGTTTGACTAGAATTTAAAATGATGATTGACATCTATATACCATATCCATATATGTTTTGTGTGTGTGTGTGTGTGTGTGTGTGTGTGTGTGTGTGTGTGTGTGTGTGTGTGTGTGTGTGTGTGTGTGTGTGTAATGATTTAGGTGTTACTATAAGAATATAGTGTATATTAGTGTATCATGTTGTATGCCTCTAGTTTAGTTGACAAATATAAAATATTTGGTCACAGGAATTTGTGAGTTGAGGAACTATATCAACATAAACACAGACTCCAAACTAGGTGTATAACTAAAGGATCCTATTTAAACAAAACATAATTAGGAGACTTTTGATTCAGAAAATTGTTATGACTGGTTATTGTATTTGAGTAATTATGCTCAAGAATGATAAGTTATGATAATATGGGTTATCATAGAGTACATTATATTTAAAAACTAATTATAATGATTAGAAAACTAAAATCTAATCATATATTATACCCAAATGGTATAAATATAATTGTTATCATTATTATTTATGTGTTTTATAATGTTATGGAGATTTATTCATATGTTTGATGAACTAAATGTATGCATTTCAATTAATCATGTGCTTAGTATATTTTATGATTGATAGTAGGAAGTAATCTATATGAATCTATTGGTTATATTTATGTTAACCAAATCTTATTTTTTTGGTATTGAGTAAGTAGTGAGACAGAATTCACTAGCTTACTAACATCACAATGCTAGTTGAAGGTAATTTGATCAAGTGGTGTGTTTGAAATTGACTAATATTAGAGATCAATGACTATTAAAAACTTTGTTCAAAGTAATGTTAGACATTATCATTTCATGTGTAATATTTACATGTTTGTGTGATATCATATTAGAATAGATTTCTTTATGGTACATTACATGTTCTTAGAAATCATACAACACACGGGAACTAACTTGTCTCTTTGGATTCCTGCACTGTCACTATCTATCTATTCATCTGGGAATGGAGTGTCATTACCTAATGAGAGATTATGTGTGGGATCTATGGTCCATGGTTGGTGTATAAAATCACTTGGATGATGCTCTCTCTCTCCATAATAGTACTTTTTTGGAGACAACACTTGAGATTGCCATGATACTAGAGTTTGGGAAACTCGTGATTCATGGAGCCATGTATTTTGTATCTTGTATATTGTATTGTATTTGTTATTGAAACATAATTTTGATGAGATATAATTATTACTTATTGTACATTGACGTCAATGGTTATATGGTTGTACCATCAATACATGGCTGGATATATGTAATTACTTTTTATATTCAGTTATTATGTGTTTCATATTAATGATAGTGATTAGTGATAGATAGATGCCACATGTTTATTTTATAGTTGGAATACTTAGAATATACTAATTAGATTCTTGTAGTGTATTCTAATGGAATAATACATTGTTTAAATTTTTTAAAAATATGTATTTCTAGGTAGATCCCAGTAGGGATGTTACACACATCAATTTAATATTAGTGTTTCCTAACCTCCATTCAATTCCATCTATATATAATCATTTGGTGGCTCAAATTCAAAGGGTTTCTTTGGACATAATAAAAAATCACTCGACTTAAAAAAAAAACTATCAACCTTGAATAAAAAAATATTAATAAAAACAATTGCATAATTCATTGTGATATATTTGTGTATGCCATTTTGTTTGATGTAATATATATCCTCTTTTTTGGCCTTGCACTAAAATATACCATATTTGTAAAATATACAAAATAATAGATTGTTAGTAATTTTTAATTAAATAATTATAAAACTTAAAATATTGTCAAATATAATTAAAATTTTATACAAAGCAAATAAGATATACTGGTAAGATTATTACAAAGGTAGGGAACACTACTCGTAGGGCTTTTTTCCTATGTGATGAGTAACTGGGTTATTATAAATCATTTTATTTACAAATTTTAGGTACCCACAATTTATTTATTCCATTATCTTTGTACTCTTCCATCATTTTTTTAGTGTCTTATGTCTAATGTATAATACAAAATTTTCTCCAATAGTATCATGGTTTATTATTTATTTTCATGTTGTTTTACCTAAATTGGGAACACTAGTGGGATAACACTAATTTAAAGTGGTAAAATGAGTGCACAAGAGATAGTAATCATAAACCTCATGTGTTGAAACATTAACTAAAATTACCAATAGATGATTAAACAAGCAATGAAAGTAGAGAGAGATAGAAAGAAGACTGAAATGAACACGTGTGGATGATTAATTTTATATTCAATAACTTGGAGGAGATATGGAAGTGAATCAATATCAATCCTAAGAATATTTTTTTTTAATTTTTGGGTCATAATTGGCAAACTGTTGATAGTGTCCTAGTCAAAATTGGTAAGTGTCCTAGTTAGAATTGGCAAGTTGCAATTATGTGCACCAATTATGTCTTTCTATAGTAATTATGTCCTTTTTTGGGTTTTATAAATTATAGGGTCACTTCACAGATTGATGATGAACATTATTATGGATTATATTTTAAAAATTGATGGGTAGAATGCATTGAATATCTTCTCTTTTGATCTTTTCCTAATCATATTTAAATGTATGTATAAAAGAGTGTGTGAAAGTTATTTGACTCAAACAAACTCTTAAGGAGTTTCAGCTACATATACTACACAATTGAAATCACAATTTATGTAGATTTAGTGTTTTTTGAGTGAATTAAAACATAATGAGAGATAATAATTCACCCCCTCTCTATAGATAATTAAATGTAACTATATGTTTTACTATAACCTTATTTTGGAACAAAACTTGAATTAATGTTGATGCAATGTCGAATCAATGTGTAGGGTCATTAGCAAGTATTTGAAGAATTGGATCAATGTGAGTCAAAATAAATTGAAGTCAAGTGGAGATGAGAATATCACTTTCTAATTTGGTAATGATTAAGGATAGATTTTTATATATATAGGTATCTCTAAGACACTTTGAACATATGCTAACCCTGGAGAATAGTGATAATCAAAATTCAAGGAATGGGGAATCAAGTCAAGGTCAAATGGACCTAGAAAAGGATGAACATTAGAATGAGAATTTCATCTATTATAACCAGGATATAATATACAGACATCTAATTATAATCTAACAAGCAAAAAAGATTAGAACAGAGACTAAACTACATAGAAGATGATTAGATGAGATCATAGTGTTGAAAACTGAAGAATTTGAGGTGTATATGATGATACCCATATGAATCTAGGATAATTAGACTCTAATATGGAGTTTAATTGTCTCAAAATAGTAAAAAATACATAAGTGGAGTGACTATGGGAATTATGACAAAGATGCAATAGAAAAGGGTCTTGTGCTATACACTTGCAAGATGCATCTCTTTCCATTCTAATAATACTTTCCATGTGTTGGAGTGTCTTCTTATCATTAATTATTACGATCCCTTTATCTTAAATATTTTATTTTTAATCATTGTTATTAATAGAAGCTACATATGCATATGCATTGTAATTCATCCCTTGAGATATTTAGGATAATCTTGCATGCATGATAATTATTAGTTGGCAAGCATAGAATTAGTGTCAATTATGATCATACACTAGTGTAAAGGCATCCATGAATTATATTGAATTGAGATTTTTCAAAGGAATATCCCCCTCAAAGAGTAAAATGATATTGTAATATAATCATTCTCTCTTCTTATGTAATATAATTATCTTCTATTTCATTTACAATATATTTTATTTGTATTTTAGTATTGGTTTAATTAATTTTTAGGAAGGTTCATTTCATTTGGTATCATGTATATTTTTAGGTTCATATTATATAGAATTAGTATCAGTAGGGCTCCCTAAAAAAAATTAGTGTATGCTCTCACCTTGCCATAAATAGGACCTTGATGATCATAAAATGATTCATAAGTAGTGGCACTAAACCTCCTTCCCTGAACCCAACCATTTTTTCCTAATGTTTTAGGAAGGTTCATTTCATTTGGTATCATATATATTTTTAGGTTCATATTATATAGAATTAGTATCAGTAGGGTTCCCTAAAAAATTTTAGTGTATGCTCTCACCTTGCCCTAAATAGGACCTTGATGATCATAAAATGATTCATAAGTAGTGGCACTAAACCTCCTCCCCTGAACCCAACCATTTTTTCCTAAAATAGTTATTTTATTTTTTAGGTTAGAAAGCCTATGTCAAGTGTTTTAAAATATAACATTTTTTTCGTTTCTTGTTAAGAACACATGATCTATGTATGAAATATAGTGGGATTTGATCCATCACCACAGGTGTCTAAATAGCAATTTGGCATAAAATTGAGCTTTCATGTATCTTTAGTTATATTAGAAGACACAGTTAATTTGCATAAATTAGCCAAAGACAGTTAATTTGCATAAATTATCCATAAGAAGCTTTTGGTTAGTTTTTTACTTGAGGTATACCAGTAAATAGTTATCTTCAAGAATTCACTTGGAACCAACCTCAAAGATGAGATAGTGGGCTACAAGTAGAATGTACATATGTAGTTAGTTTTTTAACACATTGAATCAACACTATTTATAAATGATATAAATATGAATTATATCCCCCAAACTAGACACCCTATAGAAGTTCCACTCATTCTCACTTAGCTATGTAAAACCCTAGTTATTTGGAGTTGACAAAAACTACCCCTAGTTGACCCCTCTAAAAAAAGTAATAACACAAATCAAAATGCATAGAATATGAATAGGAGTTACAGAATTTAAAAGATCAAAACAATCTGAAGAAGTATCAAAATAGGGGGTTAAAGAACATAGATAGAATATTCAATGTCATTTATTTTTAAATTGGTCGTATATACAAAAATTATGAGTGAATTTTCACCCATAAGGTAGTTTAGAAAAAAATGTCCCTAAGGTTGTTTTGATTGTCTCATCGAGCTAGTTGTTTTGAAATATAACTCTAGTAAGTATTTGTGGAGCCCTAGGACCCTTTATTATGCTAGTGGTGACAACTCGATCTTTAACCAAGGACATGGAGAAAGAATTTATTGACCTACAATCCATAGTCACTGATCTACAATAAATGATACATGGACTCAATACAAAAAAATAGAACTCTCAAATAAGCTCAAAGGTAAAAACTATTCTAAGAGTAGTTTCTCGTCAAGAAACATGCCACATTTCCCAAAATTATACTTCCCTATAGTCTATGGTACCGACCCTATAATTTGAATCTACCACACAAAATAATATTTTGGCCTACATGATATAGTTGGTGTGAAAAAGGTACCTATCACCTTTTTCACCTTGGAAAAACAAGTTGTTTAATGGTACCAATGGTATCAAAAATATCATGGCAAACCAACTTAGGATAATTTTGTAAAACTAAGTTTGGTTTGATTTGGTCCTAAATATATGGATCCCTTATCAAACTATGGTAAATAAGAATTATTTGAGACTACGAAATTGATTCTACAAAAATTGAAAATCAAACTAAAGGGTTATTTGATTTTTTTTTTAATATTTTATTCATAAATGGCATCAAAGATATGATTTTCATAGAGGTAAAAATATTCAATCCTAAGGAAATTATGGAAGCACTTGGATTGGCCAGTTTAACTAAAGATAAGATCATATCTTAGTCCTATTATTCAAATTTTATTCCATTCAAAGAATCCATATCACAACACAACATTAAAGCCCCACCTCCAAAAACAACCCCCATTAAATTGCATATAGAAGCTAAAATACAAGCTCAATGGGAAAAAGGATTATGTTATGATTGTGATAAAAATTTCACACGGGGCTAAAAATATGTTGAACAAAAATTGTGTTTATTATATGTTGAGTCACCTCCTGATACAAATGAATAGAAATATGCTTGAAAGTATGCAAAAGAGGAAATTGAAGCATAAGAGCCCAACCATATGGATCCCTAACCTTAAATTTCAATGCATGCCTTTGAAAAGGTGACTACTTAAAATATAAAATTAAAATGGTATTTTAATAAGCATCCCCTCATTATTCTCATTGACTCAGGAAACACGCATAATTTCATTGACCCTTAGCTAGAAAAACAAGTCAATGTTTTATATAGCCTTGTTTAAGCTTTGAGGTTATGATTTCTAAAGGTGGAAAGTTGCCTCATAAATGAAAATACTACAAATTTCATTTTTAAATGGAGGACTATAACCTTAAATTAGAACATTTTTCCTTGGGAGGATGTGATGTAGTTCTTGGCACTCAATGATTACTCACCATTGGACAAATTTTATGCGAATTCTCATAACTCTAGAAGGAGTTATCTAATAATGGGAAACAATACACAATTGAGGGGCTCCTATCAGAATCAACTAGTTTCAAAAACTCACATCATATGAAGCTCCTTAAAAATGGATCTCATGGGATCATCACTCAACTATGTTCCATTCATCTCATCCTATATTTTGAATCTATCCATTTTGATGATTTGAAAAACATTTTAGTTAAACATGTAGTAGTATTTGAGGATCCAAAAATATTATTGCCTCAATGACCTAAGGATGATCTCAATTATCTACTTTAAATGAGTGTACCCCAAAAAAATAAACCATAACAATACCCTTTTCTTCAAAGAATATAAATCAAAAAAATTGGAATAGGATCTACTAAAGGTAGGAGTATTTCATCTAAACACAAGTCCATACTCTTTTATATTTTTTATTATCTGAAAAAGATGGGTCTTGGTGAATTTTGTGACCAACACACCACATATTATTTTGAGAAACAAGAAACCTCTTTTATCCTAAATGGATACACAAATCCCATTTTCATAGTTTAATAACATCTTTGTTCATCTAGTAACTCAACCTAGGTTTTGGTTTGAATTAATTAATGTCCACACAATAATATTTTTATCCTAAGTCTAGGGTTCACATATAAAAAATCAATCCACTAGGTGGGCATATTCACATTCAATAAAATACAAATGTGTTTTACACTTTATATTATATTTATTAGTGGCCACACATACATATATACTAAGAACTAAGGTTTTATTTAGGTTATAACACTTATTTTTGTGGCTTTGATTTATGGCAACATAAAAAATGTGAATTTTTAGCCTTTGATCAACCATTGCATGGCCTTTACAGAGAATTCACTATGTATTCAACATCTAATTCATGTGATAATCTAAAATTTATTGGGGCCACTTGATATCATAACTTGATATTAATGTTCACATAATTCATCCATTGCATTTGTGACCCCCATGGACCCAACTATGAATTATAAATCATATTAATCATCATAATGGATCCAAAAGAGGCCATTCTATGTACTTTCCCTCCTCTGTAACTCTATGGAAACTAACTGATTACCATGAGTCCACTTGTGGTCACAATCCTTTTTAATATTATGCATATCATTCTATTTTAAATTTGATCACATGTATTATGTTTGTTTCATTAAAAAGTTATGTGACCACTATTTATTCATTTATTGTTCATAGGAAAAAGAATAGATGCATGGAGACTATAAAGTAAATTGGATTTTCAAGGACCTAAAAAATTCTACAAAATCATAAGTGAATTTTATGATCATGTCATTCTGTGAACAATGGATGATTGCCACGTGGTGGCCTGTAAACACCAAGGGTGCATATTCTTGAAGAATATGAGGAAAATTGGGGATATATAATGTGTCCATGGATTTTAATCAGTGATCTTAATGAAATATATGATCTCATTACCTCGTGGTGAATAGAATCAAGCCACATGTCTTAATATAATCAGCCACAACTTTATGCAGACTATAATGAACTTTTCAAAGACTATATAAAGATTACCTCATGATGTTGCCACATGGATGACAGGGATCTTCCAATATGACTTGGATAAATTTGACAAGTAAATCTACATAACCTTGTAAACCACAAGCCACATGATGCTCCCATGTGGATGGTGATAATGTCCTATGGATGTTGCATTAAAATTTACACCCATCATTACCTGTTACTATTTCATTCCATAAACATGAGGTTTCGTGATGCCACCCATTAAAGGAAAACATACCCTATTGGCACTGGGATAAATTTGATTCTCATTAATCCATCATCAATTCTTTAAAAATCATGAAAATTTAAAAAATTCTCTAACATGAAATAATGAATAATAATATTCACACAGGAGATGTAGAGATCACTAATGATCACATAGTACGTGCAAATTTAGATAGGAATAAAATCGATCACTAAGACTAATATAAATATCATAGGTGACCTTCTATTTTGAATAATTTCACAGTGGAATCTAAATTAAAATAGGGATAACATAGTGGGGAAACATGACATAGCATGCAAGATATGTAACATGGGGGTTCAAAAGTAGTTAATTTCACTTGAGCTCATAATAACTTGAGATGATCACATTGTTACATGTAAAAGACAATGGCCACTAGAATTTCACTAAAAAAATTTAACTACATAAATCTCACATATGGATCAAATAAAATATATATTCCCAAAACAAATTTCTATACTCATGATGGCCACTATGATTTTTTGGTCATGCCCTTTGTGCTTACCAATACCACGTCAACATTTCATGGATTCATGAATAACTCTTTTGAAACTTTCTAAAAAAATCATCTAGGTATTATTTGATTTTATCCTAATCTATATAAAAAATTGGGAATATCATTTGCATCACCTTGACACAACATTACAACTTATCTCTAGTGATCATTTATGTGAAAAATTATCCAAGTGTTTTTTTATCAACATGAAGTGGATTACCTCGTGCATATCATTTTAATAGTAGTGAGATTCGACCTTGAAAAATTGAAGCCATGAAAAATTGGATAAATCCTAAGATGTTCATAAGCCTTTGTGATTTTTTGGGTCTTACTAGGTACTACAAAAAAAATTAAGGGCTCTAGAAAAATTTCCACCTTATTAAATACAAAACTCAAAAAGGATTTTTTTTCTTGGTTAGATGTAGCAATATAGAATTTTGATGTATTGAAATAGGTTATGTGCACTACACATGTTTTAACAATGCCAAATTTCTCCAATATTTTCATCATTGAAAGTGATGCATGTGGAAATATAGTTAGCATTCTTCTCATGTAGAAAGGATAATCCATCACATTTACGAGCAAGGGTCTCACTCAAAAAAACTGGGTACACTTTACATTTGAAAATTAAATGATGACCATACTACATATAGTCAACAATTGATAATTACCTAGTAAGATGACATTTTTACATCAAAAATGACCATCATAGTCTTAATTATTGTTGGATTAAAGAGTCTCCTCACCAAATCAACAAAAATGGGTCACCAAACTTGTGGGTTATAATTAAAAAGTCACTTATAAGAATGGAAATGAGAATGTGGTCATGGATGCACTCTCTTGTAAATATAAGGAATAATAAGTGTTATGTGCATTATATGTACTTATTCTAAAATGGATACATGACATCTAAAATGAATGGCACCAAAACACTCACATACAACATATCATCATAAAATTATCTATTAACCTTACCTGCAAACCTGACTGCACTTTGGATAAAAATTACTTATGGTATAATGACCACATTATTTTAATTCCCAAGTCAAGGTTGCAAAATGATATTCTACTTGAATTACATACATCACCTTAGTTAGTCATTTCATTTTTCTAAAAAGATACAAGTGGATTCGTTAAAAATTATTTTGGTAGAGAATTGAGAAAGACATCAAGATATTTTTCAAATAAAATGATACCTGTTAGCATCACAAGTGTGAAATAGTAAAAAATCTAGGATTGCTATAGCCAATGTCCATTCCTATATGTCTCTAGGAAAATATTTCAATGGATCTAATTGAGGGCCCTCTAAAATCTATGTAAAATCAATCATATTGGTGATAGTGGAAAACATATTCAAATATGCCCATTTCTATGCATTGGCCCATGCTTACATCTATTTGATTATTCCCCAAACCTTCCTTGACCAAGTTTTCCACCTTCATGACATTCTTAATTATATTATCTTTGATCATGACTCAGATTTTACCAACCATTTCTATAAATAATTATTCAAAATAATAGGATCACATATCACCTATAAATAAATGGTCGAATTGAAATTGTCAAAAAATGCTTAGAAACATATCTCTTATGTTTTGCCTCTCACCAGTACAATTATTGGGTCAAGAGGTTACCAATTTATAAGTAGTGGTATAACACCACATATGACATAGCCCCACCAAAATTTCCCCTTATAAATAATTATATGATTTAAATCCACCCTCTCTCTTGTCTTACCTCCTTGTAAATTCTCATGAGCAAGCATGTGACACCCACCCTCAATGTGCGGGAGAATGTTCTTCAAGTCCTCATGGAAAATATCAACTATCTTAGAATCACATAAAATAACATGTTGATCAACACCACTCGTATTGTACATTAAAATTAGGGGATATGGTTTTACTCAAATTATATATTTACAATAAATCCTCCTTTAAAATGAAGGGTCACTAGAAACTAGCTTTAAAATTATATGGGTCTGCTAAGGTTATTCAACATATTAGCCGTATAGCCTACAGGATGTAACTTCCACCTTATTGAGCTCATCATTTTTTTCATATCTCTTGTTTAAATTAAAGTCTTGGAAAACATGTCATAGTTCAAAAAGTCTTTCCCAATCTCAATGCCAAATGATCTATCATTCTCAAGTTTGAAGCCATTTTAGATAAAATTTCACACTATCTTCATAACTTGATCTATAACTAATATTTGGCCCAATGGAAAGGGATGAAATCAAAAGATGCAACTTGAGATCCCCTTTTTCAATTTTAACATCATTTTCCTAATCTTCAACTTTAACAACAAATATTTTTAAGGAGGGAATGTTATGACACTTCATCCTAATCTTCTCTTTTTAATCATTATTATTAATAAAAGCTATAGACACATATGATTTTTAAGTTAACCCATAAGCTATTTAGGATTTTCCCACATGCATGGGAAGTATTATTTGGATAACATATATTTTTTATAAATTAAGAGCATAGACTATTATAAAGGCATTCAAAAATTATATTTTATTGAGCTTGCTCAAAATAGGTTGTCTCGTTGAAGAGGCCAGTAAAATTGTAATACAATTATGATATTTTCTAATGCAATATATTTATCATCTATTTGATTTACAATATATTTTATTTATATTTTGGTATTGGTTTAATTTGTTTTTAGGAAGGTTCATTCCATTTTTGGATTGATATGAGGGTTTAAAAATAGGGCCCTCACCCATACATATATATAGTTTGAATTGAATAAGGTTAGGGATACACACTAATCAATCCAAAAAAAATTATACCCCAACAAAGGTTAGCCATCCAAAAGACTAGGGAACAAACCCTATTAGGTTACTATGAACTAACTATGAAGCACCAACCAAGATAACACTAAGCCAAAATGAAGCCAAAAAGGAAGGACCATAGATCCATTATACATGAAAGGTTATCCCCCATTACCAATATGTCTCCCACCTCATCATCATCAAACCCTTGTATTTGGTCCAATGGTAAAATTTGAATATAGCCATACATATCAACATCTTGAGCTAGGTCATAGAAAATGGTTATCTAGCAGTTTTCTTCCAAGCCAGGCCACCACTCTTCAAATCCCACTTTCCATCTTCCCAGGTTCTTTTTTTGGGGAAAAAACACCACCCAGTCCCATTTCACCCACCATTGACTAAAGTCACCTCTACATGTGGATTGATATTGTGCATTGAGTGACTAGTTTATGAGATGAAGCTTCCTTGTCAACTTTTCTACCATTCACATCATGCATAATAGCCTCCACCCCTTGGGCATTCAAAAATTCCACCTGAAAGCAAATTGCCAACATAAATTTTCTCAACTCAAAATTTCCAAAAATTATCTCCAAATAAGGCATCGGAGCCATGAAATAATCCATGAAATAGGTATGACTCAAGATGCCTACATACCTCTCTATTGCTCTTACCCATAAGTAATGTAGTTTGAAAAACCTAGATTCCAAATCTCTAAAAGTTGTGAGAGGGATTAAACCCAAACACTGATCACCCAAAATGGATGAGATGATACATTGTACACCACTAGTTTATCTAGAAATATACAAAGCCCACCTCTTATACCAAGATAAACCAAGATCTCCACCACCTTGTGACTATAATCCTATCTTGACTATATGAAGCAAATTACTTGTAAAAATTGATGTCATGTTAATGTTCATTTTTTTATTCCATATAACCTACAAATACTTAGGTTCTATGATGTATTTCACCACATGCAAAACCTCCATACTTGGTGTCAATGAAATCAAATGAAGCCTACAGTCAAAAATTATAGCCCTAAAAGCCATTTCCCATTTTTCAATCTACAAAAAGAGCACTGGTTTAATAATAGCCACATTTTAAAAATCTAAAATCAATTTTCTATTGTCACTATACATATCCTTCACTACCATTCCAATGTGTGTTTCTTTCCCAAGTAGATATTTAAAGTAAATTTCACCAGGCATTCAAATCGCATCAAATCAAATCACATGAGCCTAAGATTAATTCAACTTTAATATGATTATAATAAAACCTAACATATAAGTCAAACATGTGATATGAAATTATTACTCACCTTGAGTTTTAGAATTGATTAATCAATTCAATCCCTTTTCACATTTCTAATTGACTATCAATGATATGGTTAGTCCTTTGATCAACCCTCTAATTTGATAGGAAATTAGCTTATTGGTTGGCTCCCCTATAGCAATGGTTGATAAACCAAGATGATAATTCATCCAAATTAGGCCATGCCATAATAAGTATGTTTTTAAGCCTCCAAGAGTTCATTTGACTATTACAGATAGCATCCACACTATCTAGCCAATTCAATACCCAAGACTACCACTTGAGCTTCTACCTCATTATTTTTTGTCTTGTAAGTTTGTTGAGAAAGCCCTAATTATAGAGCCTAAGCAATCCATAATAAGTCACCCAATTACCAATTATCCTAGATTTACCAAGTTGTGCCATCAAATTTCACCTTAAAAAATCTTATCGGAGGAGGATTCAAAGAGGCAACAAAGTAAGCACAAGAAAATTTATCACTTACCCTTGACACATAAATCCCAAATATTTAATTAGCAATTTTCTAATTTAAAACTTAGAAATAGAGATAACCTTGTTTGAGACTATTTGGGGTTGTTGATGAAGTAAATCTTAGATTTTGCATTATTGATTTCCTTCCTAGATGCTAAAGCATACCTCTTTGGGATCATCTTAAAATAGATAGATTCACTAGTAAATGCCTTTTCAAACAAAAAGTAATCATCAAAAACCTATTTATGGGAAATATTATATAACCCATCCATAACATTAAGCCCCTTGATCAAACCATTTCGTTTCACACCCTAAAATTACCTGCTTAGATCTTCAACCATCAAAATGAACAAAAAATTGTAAAGTGGGTTCCCTTTCTTGAACCCCCTAAAATTCTAAAAAAAACCTATTGGGTTGTTGTTGATCAAGACAGAGAATTTTGGAGAGGAAATGCAACTGTATATCCACTCACACCATTCCTTTTCAAAACAAAACTTTCCAACACTTTCTTGAAGTATATATAATTAACTTAGTCATAAGACTTACTTATATCGAGTTTGATTAGCATGCCTTGTTATTTATTAAAGTTTAATGAGTGCAGAATTTCATGAACTATAATAATACCATCCTGAATATAGTGGCCTAGGATGAAACCAACTTGTTTTGAAGAAATTAATTGAAAGATAAGGGATCTTAACCTAAAATAAATTACTTTGGAAATGATCTTATATATAGTATTTCATAAATTAGTTGGTCAAAAAATCCCCAAAAGAGGATTGGGAAACCCATTTTGGGATCAGGGAAAGAAAGGTATGATTTATACCATTACTTACCTTTTTGGATTGTCTAGAGAAATCAACCACTATTGTTACCTCCTCCCCAATGATTGGATAAAAATCTTGATAAAAATTAGCTAGGAACTCATCAGGCCCTAAGGCTTTATCATTTTTCATTGCAAACACCACCTTCTTTATTTCTTCTTGAGAGAAGGGGGATAAAATCTTATCATTCTACTACCTTGAAACCAAATGGGGAATTTTCCTGAGAAGGTCCCATTGAGACCTAAGACCAATTCCATAGGGAAAGATAAAAATTCATTGAAATATTAACCACCTCCACCCTTATTTCTGATTCCCTCCTTGAGCCAGCTCTCTTGTAATTTCTATCTCCAGTAGATCTCTTCTCTGAGATACAATTCTTTCAATTATTCTAGCATGGAGTGTTCCCTTTCATACATACCCATACTCATACCCATGTTCAAAGCAACCTCATTTAAAGTATTAAATTTAGATTGAGCTCTTTTATATTCTTCAAATATATTCTTGAAATGATATTTATTCCAATGCTTGAAATAATTCTTAATAAATATGAGTTTTTTAGAAAAGGTGTGAATGATATTACCCTTAATTGGAGGAGAATTACTCTACCATAATTTGACAAGATTAAAAATAGAAGGATCTCTTAGCCACATTATTTCAAACTTGAAATGACATATAGGAGGGGCTTCATCCTATAATATCTCCCAATCTACCAGAGCATGATCAAAACCAGCCAAAATAATGATTTGACTCTATGACGTCCATATGGAATCTAACCAAGAGGGTCTGATCAAAAATCTATCTAAGCATTCTAAAATTTTACTTTACTCTTTCCTTTTATTATTCCAAGTGTAAATTACCTTATTTGGAATCACATCAATGATCCCAACACTCAACACAAAAGAAGCAAAATATTTTTGAGAAGAGAGTGGTCTTTTGAAGACACCCCTTTCATAAATTGGGACCATTATTTCATTAAATTCATCACCTAGGGAAACCTTCTCACTCATGTTAATATCAAGGATATGATAAATCTCTACCCAACATTGCCTTTTGAGAACTGGACTGTTTAGGCCATAAACATTAAAAAGGCAAAATGCCATATCAAAAGATAAATCCTTAATTATACACCATTGCCAATTTGTCCTATTGTCCAAAGTGATAAATTCCACTTTGAAATGATTCCAAAGCATGGCCAAGCCCCTCAAAACACCCAATTAATACATAAATCACCCTTTCTAATTATGCCATTTTTTCAAGATAACCACCTCTACCTCTGCTTTGTCTAGCTTAGTTTCTTGGAGTAATATGACATATGAGTGCTAATGGGTTAGCTAAAAATTTACCAAACATATTTTTTTAGATCATTATGTCCCTTAACATTCCATAAAATTAGCTTCATGATGCAAGAGAGGGGATTTCCACCCCCTCACTTTAGGAAATAAAACTATGATGGGATTATGGGACACCGACAAGCCCTGCTAAACTAATTTATTAGAATTGGGTTTATGCCCTCTTTTAATTTTATTACCATAGTTAGGTTTAGAGATAGGGTATTCAACTTGAGACATTGTTATAATTTCCTTTGAGCACAATTCTTCATCTAAGTCACCTCCTCAACTAGAATCTTCATGTTGTCCAAAAGTATTGTTGGACCATTACCTACTTCCATGTTGCAGTCTAAAATCCCCTAAAAGCCATAAAATTTAACTTCCACAACATTTAAATTCTCTTCTATATTTGGATAATAAGAAATAAAGTTTATTAGATTTGAAAATTAAAAAACTAGTTTTTTGGAAGCATCCCATAGCTTTAGAGTGGAGGACAACTCCCTAGTACTTGTTGACCATTTTATGCATGACCAATTTGTGTTTTCCCTTTGGCTCTTTTCCTTTCTCCCTTGCTCAATTTCTATGTTTGGTCACTTGCTTAGTTGTTTATCTTTTCCCTTTGATCTCTCCTGGTTTAGGCTCTTCTCCCTTGTTCTTATTTTTTTCCCTTTGTCTTGTTTGCCTTAGCCTTTCTTGCTTTGTTTTACCCCGAAGTGCCCTTTGAAAAAGGTTTCAAAGGGCCACTTCCCTTATAAGTGCACTTACAAACTTTTTTGAAGGGCCTTTCTTGCCTTGCCTTCCCCCCAAGTGTCCCTTTGGAATTTTTTGAAGGGCTTTTTTTTTGGTCCAAGTGAACCTTCGAAAAAGTTTCGAAGGGCACTTTTTCATTTAAGTGTCCCTTCAAAACTTTTTTGAAGGGCACTTGCCTTGTCCTTTCCTCCAAAGTGGCCCTTTAGAAAAAAATTTGAAGGGCACTTTTTTCCCAAGTGTCCCTTCAAAACTTTTTCGAAGGGCACTTTTACCCATTTTTTCCAAGATTACACTTCGGGATTTTTCCTGATGGGCCCTTTGTCTTTGGAAATGCCCTTCAAAAAAGTTTTGAAGGGCCATTTCCTTTATAAATTCCCTTCAAAATTTTTTGAAGTGACCTTGTGCCTTTACTCGGGTGTCCTTCAGAACTTTTTCAAAGAACACTTTCCCAAGTGTCCTTTGAGAAAAGTTCCCAAAGGAACTAGTCGTTGCCCAAAAGCCAAAATTATCAAAGGAATTCCTTTAGATAAATTGTTTGAAGTAATTACTTCAAGAAAATTGCCTAAAATAATAGGCCCAACCCAAATGGATTCCCATGACATGTTGTAGGACATCAAATTTGATGTAGACAACTAGTTGTTGGGATTCAAAGATATGGCATGCTACAGGACGTCAAATTTAGGGTGGCTAACTAGCCATTGGGTTCACATTGGTGATGTGCCACAAGACGTCAAGTTCATGCCCAAGTATTCAAATAAGAATTGAAGTCACTGGGAAAACTTGAATGACTCTGCAGTGTAAATCAGGTTTCCCAACATGCTTGACTTATGACTTTTATAAGTAAGGAGCCTTAAAGAACCCAAAGGAGTAAGCAAGGAGTAAAAGGACTCAAAAAACCTAAAAGGGTCTTAAGCAAAGCAAAATCAAGTTTTTAAAAGAGATTTGATTATAAACTTTTATAATTAGAAGTAATAAAAAAACATAAAAGAGAAAGGATAGTGCAATTTGAGTTTCCCAACATGCTTAACACATAGGTTTTATAAGTAAAGCCATTCAAAAAACTCAAATGGGTCTACAGTGCAAACTATGGAAGCTTTCAAGGAATCTAAGGTTCATAGTAGTAATCTAAGCCATTTTTTATGGAGGGTCATCTCACCATTGGTTTTGTAACAATCTTGGTCATTTCAAGAGGGTGAATCAAAGAGGATAAAGTCCAACTAAATGAGAAAATAGTTGGAATCAGTTTCACTGGGATGGTGATGATAAACTATTTTGGAGGCTTCTATTTTGGTGCATAAGAGATATCTCTTCTCTCCCTCTTTTACTATAAATAGGACCCTTGGGATTTTATTTTATCATCCATAGATAGTAGGTGAAGCCCTACTAAAGTGTTTTACCATTTTCTTGCCTTTGAGCAAAGAAGCATAAGTCTATTTTCGTTCTAAGTTCTAGGCATTTGCCTGGGCATGCAAGAGACACAGAGTGATAGCAAGTGATTTTTTATGCTTCTTTTCTCTATCATTCATGATTTTGAGCAAAGAGTTGATCCAATAGGTCATGTAGAGTGCATTCTAGCTGTATGAGATATTGCACATGTGTAACCCTTTTTTGGACTATACAGGTTGTCTTTCCAATTATTTACCTTGTGTGATCTCATTAATTTTCTCTACATTGAAATACTTATGTTGGAATCTTGTAGAGCTTGAGGTATAGACTATATTCTATTATTTTATGCATAAGTATAGGGCATACATGTGGATACTAATTCTTGGTATATCACCATTTTAGACTAGACTTTTCATTTATGTAAACTTTTGACTCTTTTCACTCATATAAACTGGTTCAGTAGTTTTATTGCACAAAAAAAACTAATACAAGGAGCTAGCCATTTCAACCTAGAGGTTCATTTCCACTTATAGGCACACCCACAGGCCTGAAATGTCCCAACATTGCCCAAACTTGGAGGAGGCCTAAACAACCCTCTTCTAGGGTGAAAGATTTAGAGATAATAGTTATGGCATGCCCGGTGGGACCAATATTATTACTAAGTCAAGGTGAATGCTGGTCTTGACAAGCCTAAAGTAGTATAAATACCCCTATCCTAGCATTTGGTGACTCCTAAAGGGTGTGAATCCCTAGTTCTAGACCAAGTTTTATACATTATCCTACATGGTCCTCACAAGGTCCTTAAGATTTTCTAACCAAGCCCTTTTAGTTGAAGCTCTTCCTAAAGAACAACACCCTGAACTGCTCCTAGCCCCATTAAATCCTTGGCAAGGAGGTTTTGGGGAAGAAGAGGAAGAGGTTGAAGAAGGTCAAGGAGAGGAAGAAGTTAAAGAAGAGGAATAAATAGAGGATCAAAGGGAAAGAAGAGAAATGGGGGAAAGGAAAGAGATAGATAGATGTCAACCCTTCACTAATTTTAATACCCAAAACCTAATAGAGCTTCCTATATATGACCCCATCCCTCCAAATGCTACCAAAAATCTTCCTAGTTTCAATGGGGAGGGTCCTATTACCCCATCTGAACATATTAGAGACATCTCCAATTTCTATAATCTCCATAATGTTACTAGGGCCAACATAGCCATTAGGCTGCTTGTTATGTGTTTAAAAGGCAAAGCACTTGACTAGTATAGAACATTGGAGGGGGGTTGCATTATAAGTTGGGATGGCTTTGGAGACCTATTGGTGACAAGATTCAAAAATAAGAGTGATCATGATTCCCTAATACATCAGCTGAATGTAATAAGAAGAGGTCCAAATGAATTCATAGGAGATTTCAATGAGAGATTTCAAAGAACATGGTATAGGTTGCCACCAATCATGAGACCTCCTCCTAGCTTTATGTTCCCAACATACCTCAAAGGGATTGGTACTGATGTTACTATTATGATGTAGTCAATGAGAGGATTCACTCTTCTAGGTACATATGAGCTAGCAATTAAGGTTGAAAATAACTTAATTCAAGCTGGAAGACTTCCTCCAAGAGTTTTCATGCCTTTTTTGTCCCACAATTTGGTTGAAGCTCCAAGCATGTCATAAGTTCCCAATTCCAATTTGAATCCAAGAGCCTTTCCTAAGAAATTGGATAACATTATGGGTAAGGATGAAGAATCAGATCATTAAGAGCTCAGCTCAAGCAAGCTCAATTTTAGGCAAGTGTTCCTCCTAATGAACAACACTATCCTCAACAAGGATATAGAGCTCCATCCCAATACAATTATCAAGGGAGAGGAAAAAATAAACAAGGTTATAGCAGGCATCCTAATGCATATAATCCAAATTTTACTCTTGTAAAGGCTATTGTTCCAATTCATGCAAATCTAGTGCAAGCAGAAGATCATGTGGACCAATGGGGGTAGCCTCAAGTTCAGTTTACACATGATGATGGAGGAACCAGATATGCTTTGACTACATAAGAGGAAGCTACTCCTTACATGATAGTAGAAGAAGCATGTCCCAACCAAATGGATAGTCATGGAGAAGACAGCAGCCCAAGTGTGGGAATGATGAATTTTCAAGTAAAAGATGATTTTTTGTTGACTCAAGGCATGTCAATTATAGATAATATAATGTCCAATAAGAGATCATTGGGAGAAGGCTAGGATCCATGAATAGCTCCAAGTGATGCCTCTCCAAGGCCATAAAGCATCAATCAAAGTGTTGCACCTTCTACAAACCATGTTCCTCAACAAAATTAGAATGTAAATGTAGCTGACAAGATTACAACACAATAGGCTACAATGCCTTTATTACCATCAAAAATTCAAGATAAAGTGAATACTCCATCTCTAAATATTGTGGACTCATTAAAGAGAACTAAGACAAGCATATCCCTTTGGGAGGTTCTACATATACCTGGTCAAAAGGAGCTTTTGTAAGAGTAGTTAGCAAGCATGCATGTGGTTCCTCAATATTTAAAGCATCATAGTGTGGTGCTCAAAAATTCTCCAAATCATCTTTTGGATCCTTCTACTAAATTTTAAAAGCCTCCACCCTTATACCTCACACTCATTATGAGAGATAAGTTGGTCCACAATTGTATTATGGATAGTGGAACAAGCACTACTGTTATGCCTAAAGTAGTGGTTGATAGGCTAGGTTTGAACTATGAGCCACATAGTAAAGGCATGTTGCAGCTAGATGGAACTCCAACCAAAATGGTAGGATTGGTCAAAGGTCTGAAAGTGTTTTGCCATGGCTGCCCAAGCTTCCCTAATCATGCAAGATATTATGGTGGTGGACCTTCCAACACATTTTTCTATATGCTTGTCTAGGGAATTTATGGCCAAGTAGGAGGATACCTTTCTGTTGATTGGTCCTTTCTAGATTTCAAGACAAGGTATGGAACCAAGGTAACCATAAAGACTCGGTCTTTAGAAAGGTTCCACATTGAGCCATACTTGGAGACAATGACAAATCAAAATTGTTAATCAACAAAGAGGAGGAAATAGTCTTGAATAGTGAAACATCTTCTCCTCTTGAAGGTATTTTTGACCTCTATCTTGACAAGTAAAGCACTAAAACACATGGCCTTGATCCTTACACTTTCATTGAGGAAACTAATTTGGGAGTTTACTGCATGCATGAGGAAAATGTCCCAATTCCTTCACTCACTAATGAGGATCATGAGCTTGATGGTATGTGGGAAATATTCTTTGATGGTTCAAGGAGTAAATTAGGTGCAAGAGCTGGTTTCATTTTGGTTTCCCCATCAAAGAATCATTACTACTCTTTTTATAGGTTTCACTTCAGCTACACTTACAACATGGTAGAATATGAAGGCTTAGTTTATGGTCTCCAATGGGCAAAGAAGAGAGGAATCAAGCTTTTGAAAGTCTATGGGGATAGTGAGATAGTCATTTATCAAGTGAGAATTCAATCTATAGCCAAGAACCCCTTTCTCAATTCCTAAAAGCATAGGGTATAGGATCTACTTAAATATTTTGATGCCTTCAACATCCAGTCCATACCAAGAGACTTGAACAAGCATGCTGATAGATTGATTGTAATAGGAGCATGTTTTGACTCAGCTACTAATCTTGAATAAGAGAAGGATCAATCCCATATCAATATCATTGTGAGACCTTCCATTCTAGATAATGAAGTGTCATGGCAAGTGTTTGAAATTGATGAACACATTGCACACTTCTTGCAAAATGAGGCAGGCTTCTCTTCAAGAAATCAAAAGAAGTTGCATGATCATTATGAAGAGCAAGTTATATAACTAAAGAAAAATAAAATACCCAAGGGGATGATTACTTTGGAGAGTGTCTTCAATGAGGATGATCAAAATAAGAACTAAATAATGAGCTTGTCAACAGAAGAAGAGAACTATGAGAGAGTTTTGATTTTCAAGGATAAACTTTTGAAGATTGGCAAGGCTTGTTCTCAGCTAAAAAGGCAAGATTTTATTGCATTATGCAAAGAGTTTCATGACATCTTTGCCTGGGAGTATAAGGACTTGAAATGCTTTGATCTGATTGTAGCTCATCACACCATTGAATTGTAACATGGAGCTACATCGGTAAGACAAAATTAAAGGCCAATCAACCCCAAGGTAGAACTGATGAAGAAAAATCTAACCAAATTGATTGAGTCTAGGATTATCTTTCCTATCAAGCACTCCACTTGGGTAGCCAACTTATGCTAGTTTGAAATAAGAATAGAGAAATCAGACTTTGTGTAGATTTTGGTGATCTAAACAAAGTGTCTCTCAAGGATAATTATCCACTCCCTTCCATGGAATAAATTCTATAAGTTATTTTAGGTTCTTAACATTTCTCACTTCTTGATGGTTATTCAAGTTATAATCAAATATTGTTAAATGAAGAGGATCAATTCAAGACAGCCTTCACCACCAAGTGGGGGACCATTGCCTACAAGAATATGCCATTTGGTTTATCTAATGATGGAACTACATTTCAAAGGGTAATGGACATGGCTTTCAAAGGTTTGATCAATAGGTTTTTGCTTGTTTACCTTGATGATATAACCATTTTTTCAAAGGATACTGCTAATCATATGGGACATCTAAGGTAAGTGTTTGAGAAGAGTATATATTATGGCATATCTCTCAATCCAAAGAAGTGCATCTTTGTTGTCCATGAAGTTAAGATTTTGGGTCATGTTGTTTCAAAATAAGGCTTATATATTGACCCCAAAGGGATTGAAGTTATTCTAGGCTTGTTTTTGCCTCAACACAAGAAAGGGCTGCAAAATTTCTTGGTAAAAATGAACTTTGTAAGGAGGTTTATCCCAAACTTTGCAACTATGGTAAATCCTATCACAACCATGATAAAAAAGAACCAAGTTTTTACTTGGACAAAGGAAGGTAAAGGTGGATTTGAGGCAATCAAATAAAAAACTATAGCATCTCCCACTCTCTTAAATCTGAATTTTGCTAAAGGTTTCATTATTTATACTTTTTCTAACCTTGACATGATCTCAATTATGCTTATTCAAAAGAATGATGAAGATGTTCAGCAGCCAATTGCTTTCTTCAACCAAGGCTTAGAAGTCTACGAAGTGAGATATTCATTTATTAAGAAGCAAGATTTAACTATCATTAGAGAATTGAAAAAGTTTAGGCATATGGTTTCTAACAACAAGATCCATGTCATGGTCTCCCATCCTAGCACCAAGGAGTTTCTCCTAAGCAAGGATCTTAATGAGAAGAGAGTTGGATGGATCATGAAAGTGATGGAATATGACATTGACATCAAGGTAACTAGCTTGGTAAGAGGAAGAGGTTTATGGGGGCACTTAGAATCTGACTTTCAAGAGCCAAAAGAGTAATCCTTAGTAAATCAAGTTCAATACTAGCCAACTGATCAAATGCAAAATCAATGTTGGGCACAAGACATTATTGGTTTTCTTCAAAATGGTGTGTCCCAATGGCTTGAACAAATCTCAAACAAGGTATTTTAGGCTGAAAGTTATTCCTTATTGTCTTTTGGATGTCATTCTCTTTATAAAGGATGTGAGCAATGTGTTTCTACGATGCATTAACAATGACCAATTTGATATGATACTAGAAAAGTTCCATAATGGTGTAGATGGTGGTCACTTCTCTCCTAGACCAATAGCTATAAAAATAATGAGAGCTAGTTACTATTGGCCTAGTCTTTTTAAGAACTATTATCATTGGGCTAAAGTTTGTCCTTAATGTGTTTTCTTTGTTGGCAAACAAAATCTTGTTGCTCTTCCATTGAATCCTATCCAAGTGGACCAGCCTTTTATGCAATGGGGCACAAATGGATATTGATTGCTACAGACTATTTCACAAGATGGGTAGAGGCTATTCCTTTGAAGGAAGCAAATGAAAATGCCATCTTAGAGTTCTATGGCAGGATTGTAACAAGGTTTAGAGCTCCTCATGTCATCATCTAAGATAATGCACTTGATTTCATAAGTGTTAATACTTTCTATTAGGGAGTAAAAAGTGGAGTTTATTTGAGTACCTCATCCAACTACTACCCTCAAGGTAATGGATTGGTTGAGTCTACTAACAAGAACCTCATCAAGATCATCAAGAGGATGTTAGAAACCAATCAAAGAGCATGGCATAACAAGATGAAGATAACCTTATGGGTGGACATAATCACTCACAAGAAGTCAATTGGTAATTATCCCTTTGTACTTATCTATGGGAGAGAAGCTAGGTTGTCCATATCACAAGATCTCCCTGCCTTGGAACTTGCACAATAGTTGGAATTACTTGAAAACACTCCCATGGAGGTTAGATTGATAGAATTAATGCAGTTGCATAGAGATGATGCACACAAAGCTTTGGAACACCATCAGGTTTTCATGAAGAAATCCTTTGACAAAAGGGCAAGGGTAAGAGTGTTCAAATAAGGTGACTTAGTCTTGAAATGGGATAAAGATAGATCAAAACTAGGCAAACATACAAAGTTTGATACTTTGTGGAGTGGTCCTTACATCATCAACAAGTGCAAGTAAAGAAACTCTTTTTAGCTATCCAAAATGGATGGAGAAGAGCTACCTATTTTGGTGAATAGAATCCATTTGAAGCCTTGATTTTGACCCTTGCTATCCATGTCGTGTATATACCTTATTTTGGTGTGTTTCCTTTGGTGTGTTTCCTTTGGTGTGTTGTTTTTCCTAAGTGATTTGGAGCGCAATGTTTCCCTTTCATGTGTTTTCTTTCCTTTTTATTAGTTGTGTGTGTGTCTCTCTATCTTATGTGTTTGATTATGGCTTATTCTTTCAACTCTTGTTTTTCTTGCATGACTTAATGCCTAGTGGAAGGATATAGGTGACTGGTCTTATGACATAGCTAGCATGTCTCCCCTAGAAATTGCCAGAATGTTGACCATTTTTTACACGAATAGTTTTTGTTTTCCCTTTGGATCTTTTCATTTCTCCCTTACTCATTTTCTATGTTTGGTCACTTTCTTAGTTTTTTTTCTTTTCCCTTCGACCTCTCTTGGTTTAGGATTTTCTCCCTTGTTCTTATTTTTTTCCCTTTGCCTTGTTTACCTTAGCCTTTCTTGCTTTGTTTTGCCCTGAAGTGCCCTTTGAAAAAGGTTCTGAAGGGTCACTTCCATTCTAAGTACCCTTTGGAACTTTTTTTTAAGGGCCTTTCTTGCCTTGCCTTCCCCCCAAGTGTCTCTTTGAACTTTTTCGAAGGGATTTTTTTTGTCCAAGTGACCCTTTAGAAAAGTTCTGAAGGGAATTTTTTCATTTAAGTATCCCTTCAAAAAAAATTTGATGGGCACTTGCCTTGCCCTTTCCTCCAAAGTGACCATTCAAAAAAAATTTGAAGGGAAATTTTTGCCCAAGTGTCCCTTTGGAACTTTTCTGAAGGGCACTTTTGCCCATTTTCTCCAAGGTTACCCTTCAAAAATTTTCCTAAAGGGCCCTTTGTCTTTGGAAATGCCCTTCAAAAAAGTTTTGAAGTGTCATTTCTATTGTAAATGCCATTCAAATTTTTTTTAAGGGACTTGTGCCTTTACCTGGGTGTCCTTCAAAACTTTTCTAAAGGACACTTTCCCAAGTATCCTTCGAGAAAAGTTCCTGAAGGAACTAGCCATTGCCCAGAAGCCAACAATCCCAAAGGAATTCCTTCAGTTAAATTGTCTGAAGGAATTAATTCAAGAAAATTACCCAAAATAATAAGCTTGACCCAAATGGATTCCCATGACATACCATAGGATGTCAAATTTGATATAGCCAACTAGTCATTAGGATTCAAAGACATGATATGTCGTAGGATGTCAAATTTAGGGTGGCCAACTAACCATTAGGTTTACATTGGTAACATACTGCAAGACATCAAGTTCATACCCAAGTCTGCAAATAAGAAGTGAAGTCACTGGGAAAAACCGAATGACTTTATAGTGTAAATCAGGTTTTCCAACATGTTTGACTTATGAATTTTATAAGGAGCCTTAAAGAACCCGAAGGAGTAAGCAAGGAGTAGAAGGACTCAAAAAACCTAAAAGGGTCTTAAGTAAAGAAAAATTAGGTTTTTAAAAGAGTTTTGATTATAAACTTTTATAAGTAGAAGCAATCAAAAAGCCCAAAAGAGAAAGGATAGTGCAATTCAAGTTTCCCAACATGCTTGACTTATAGGTTTTATAAGTAAAGCCATTCAGAAAACCCAAATGGGTCTACAATATAAAACATGGAAGCTTTTAGGGAATCTAAGGTTCACAATAGTGATCTAAACCATTTATTATGGAGGGTCATCTCACCATTGGTTTTGCAATGATCTTGGTCATTTCAATAGGGTGAATCAAAGAGAAGGACAAAATCCAACTGAATGAGAGAGCAGTTGGAGTCAATTTCACCAAGATGGTGATGGTTCAATGTTTTAGAGGATTTTATTTTGGCACCCAAGATCTCTCTCTTCTCTCCCTCTTTTGCTATAAATAGGACCCTTGGGCTCTTTTTTTATCATCCACAGATAGTATGGTGAAGCCTTGTTGGACTGTTCTACCATTTTATTGCCTTTGAGAAAAGAAGCATAAGTTTTCTTTCTTTCTAAGTTTTGGGCATTTACCTGGGCATGTAAGAGACACAGAGTGACATCAAGTGATTTTTTATCCTTCTATTCTCTATCCTTCATGATTTTGAGAAAATATTTATTCCAATAGGTCATGTAGAATGCATTCTAGCTATATGAGATATTGCACATGTGTAACCTTTTTGTGGACTATATAGGTTATCTTTCTAGTTATTTACCTTATGTGATCTCATTCATTTTGTCTCTACATTGAAATACTTATGTTGGAATCTTATAGAGATTGAGGTATAGACCATATTCTATTGTATTGTGCATAAGTATAGGGCATACATGTGGATACTAATTCTTGGTGTATCACCATTTTAGAATAGACTTTTCATTTATGCAAACTTCTGACTCTTTTCACTCATGCAAACTGGTTCAAAAGTATTATTGTATAAAAAAAGCTAATATAGGGAGCTATCCCTTTCAACCTAGAGATTCATTTCCACTTATAGGCATACCTACAGGCCTAGAAATGTCCCAACATTGCCAAAATTTGGAGGAAGCATGAACATCCCTATTCTATGGTGCAATATTTGTAGACAATAGTACCTAAAGAGGATAGAATTTGAATGGTAGGGGGTTAAATAAACTACTAAATCAATCTCCTATATTTCTTCTCATAAAAGGATTAGACAAAGGAAAATATTTTTCTCATCAAACTTTCCTCTCCACTTTCCTATGGACAAGGGGGCATTCTTGGGAAATTTTTCTTGATGTGTCCAACTTTATGATACCCAAAGCATCAAAAGGGAAGTTTTTCAATGTCTATATTCTAAATCCATTCTCTATCAAAGGATTTAAGGATGATATCTTCTAGGATTTTAGCCTAAATATCAATTTGACCACATAGTTTGGCATAGGCTACCAGAGATCCATCTTGCATGATGAGATCAATAGAGAGAAAATCCCCCAATAAATTCCCAATTGTTTTGAGGTTATTTTATCCCCAACATTCAACTAGCAGAGTAAGAAGATGAATCCAAAATAGCATCTTATTTTATCCCTATCTTTATGCATCAAAATTAGGGCACCAAGCCTGCATGGACATATCTATTGTATCCATCATCCAAAGAATAGAGGATAAGATCTCATCTCTTTTAACCCTATATGAACAAGACACCAAAAAAAACCCTAGGTAAGAATTTAAGTAGGGCATATGTCCCCTACATTTCCCTATCCCAAACCTCCACTTTGTCAATAACTAGTTACTTGACTTCCACCTTACCTATGATGCCTCTCTCTTCCAAAGATATGATAATTGTATCCAGATCCTTGCCTCCCAAGACAAGTGCATGACTAAGCCATATGAGAAAAAATAGTTTTCCCTTAAGAGTATATACCAATGGGTAGTTATCTTACTTGCACCACCATTTGTATTCCTTGGGTATATTTATAAATGGCTCCACATCTTGATCTCCCACCATTGAGCATTTATGCCCACCTGGGGTTGGTTCCTCGATCCAATCTATCACATGATGAACATACAAAAATACCTCTCTTTTCACACCTCTTCTTCAGTTCTTCCCAACTCCTAATCCATCTCTTGATGTACTTTTAATAATTCATTATGTTGTTTCCTACCTCATTTATTAGTTGGCCATTGTTGATCCACCTCCCTTTATTATGTGAACATTTATTTTGCATCGCCATCATGAGATTGTTTCACCACCACTTTAAAATTGATATGGAAAGGTTAATTTAATTAATCTTAGTCACATAATAGCTTTTCATCTAGCCAAAATCACACTTATTTAACTCTCTATAAATATCATGTAAATTATATGCATAAGCCACTTAACATTGGTTAAAATTTTGGTCACTTGTATGAGGTGAGATTAAAAAAAATCCATCTTTGTCTTTACAAACCTCACATTTCTCATTCAATAAAATTCTTACATTTGTGATCCCCATTGAGGACCACTAATAGGTCATTTGGGCTTGGGTTTTAAGTTTAGTAAAACTTGAATTTCATTGTCAATATCAATTTCATCCATATTATTCATGTTTTTGAGACCACATAATCATGTAACCCTTCCAATCTTATTTTATTTTTGTTAAATTTTAAGTTTTTCCTATAATTTTGAAATGATTTTGCATTTTCTATAAAAATGGTAGAACAAAGGCTTCATTCTTGAACATATAAATTCAAATAAATTATTTTAAATCAAAAAATTAAAATAGAATAACAATGGAATGCTCTAATTTTTTTCAAAATCAATCAATTTGTATGTGTATTGAAATTAAAGTGTGAGGAATGAAATGCACAAAATTGTAAAAAAATGTCATTTTCGTATATATATATATATAATCTATTATGCACTTTTTCTATTTTACTTTAAACTCAATTGATGTGTACTAAAGGTACAATGTGAGGAACCAAATGTGAAACTATGTAATAAAATATCATTTCATATTTGAATAATAATTTTAAAAAATCTAGTAAATAATTCTTTTATATTATTTTTGAAAATTGAAAATAATTGAAAAAATAACCAAAATATGAGTTGCTTATCTTCTTCTTTCCCTACATTTTTGAACTTATGTATTTTTGGTTCTTTATCTGTATCTTTATCTTTCCATGGTTTTTCCCCTCCCATATTGACAATAAATAAAACAAAACCCAAAAAATTACACATAATAGCAACAATTTGGCCCTTCAAACTAATTTTTATCTTTATGTTGCTTAAGTTAAATAAATATTTTTTAAACATCAACAACATACTTTTGGGTGGTAATTTTTAAATTTAAGGTCAAGTCTAATGCAAATCCTGACATTTATGCATTAACAACAGGAACTAAAGATATTCATGAAATATTTACTCTCTCATTGTAAACAATAAACTCAAATACAATTCAAGGACTATTAAATAATTAAAAATAATATTAAATATGTATTCTTTGAGAAAAAGTTGACAAAAATATTTTTTTTATAAAAAATAAATAAAATTTGTTAAGTTTAGTCCAATAAATTATAGGAAAAAGTGCATGACTTGAAATTAAGGATACATAAGTATTAACACACTTGACACAGTTCTAAACAAATAAGTCGCATCATACATATTTTTTAAAGTCTAATCTAGTTGATTACAAGAAAATATACAAGACTTGAATTGATAGATATATTAAACTTAACACACTTGACACTAAGCCTTTAAAAATTAAGTTACCTCATACATCTTTTTAAAATTTAGTCCAATCAATTACAAGAATAAGTACACTAGTTGAATTGATAGATACATTGAAAATAACATACTTGACATTAATCCCTAAATAATTAAGTCACATTATCCATATGTTTTAGGTTTAGTATTCAAAATTGTGACAAAAATTATAAGACTTAAATTAGTGAGTACATTTTAATTAACACACTTGACACTTGTTATACCCAAACTTTTATTGAGTCATAAAAAATAAATTTTTATACCAACATGAAACCCTCATCCCAAAATCTTTGTCTAAAAAATCAAATTTCTATACTTATCTAATTTTTTAGAAAATAAAGTGCATTTTCATGCCCCACATATCATTTGGGTAGTGAAAGCACTGCCTTAGGGTCATGTCAAATGCAAAATAAAAATAAAATATCTTTAACATGAAACTTCACATCCAACACATATTAGATTCTATATGAGCACAACCTTCAGGGTGTGCAAGGTACACAAGCTATAGCTAAGTAGAAAATAAAGATAATTGGATAAAAATTTCAAGTTTGTCATTTAATGTGATTTGAAGGGGACATAGAAACTAAGATGATGAGGCATACAAATCATGGTGAAAATGATATAATTAGTGACAATATCAAGAAGATCATTTGGGATGGACTCTCACGATTTGAAGTTAAGGGAGGACCATAAAAGCACAGATGGCATGTGAGGTTCCTAAAGATAGTGATGTATGATGCCATTTATGTCACTCATTCGAGCCCAACCTATCCCCTCTTTATAAAAATCCCCCTCCTTTTGATTATCACACCAAACCCAACCTTCCTTATTAAGTTATTCCTACCTTGCATCCTTACAAGTTCCTATCATAGAATTGAGGCATTTTCTTTAAAATATCATTGCACACAATTTTTTCTAGGAATTTTATTGATTCTATCCAAAAAATCACTAGTATGGGAGGTAGTCTTTTTTCTTTTTTTTTCTTTGAAGTGAAAAGTGATATGCACAAGCAAAATAAATTTCATTAATTAGAACATCCTACCAGTGTAGTTGTAGTACCTAAAACTTATGTTCCTTCCTTATTCATCACAAAATAAATACAAAAAACTAAAACTAATCCCAATAGACTCTTTGGATCAAATTCTTTCCATCTACATGATGTTTTTGATTTTTAGTTGAGTATGGGTCACTTTAAAATAAACTAAAATTTTGAAGTATCTTGGGTAATCAAATGTGTTATAAATGTGTTGTATATTTTCCATTATTTACACTCTACTAGACTGTAGAACCAAAATGGGACTTTCCTCCTTTTCATCTAGAACAGGGTGATATCCCTAGATTGATCTAGGGGTTTGGGGGTAGGTATCCCCTAGTGGGGTTTTGAGACCATATTGACATGTATTTTTGTGGTTTTGAGCCATGGTTTTGATATCCATGATATTTACATATTGATTTGATGTTTTACCTATTGATCTGCCCATATATATTTGCACATACAATAGGGGAAAAACAAAATTGAGAAGTAAATTATTATATTTTAATATGGTTAAGTTAATATAATAATAAAGGAGGTTATTGTGCTAGATGTTTTCTTGAAAGAGTTTCCTAGGTGAATTATTGTGTACTATGTAATATTTTATGGATGCCATTTTTCTTACTCTGATAACTTAAGGATTATGTTAGTATCTTCTCTCATTTTATTTTATCAGGTCTATTATTCTATTCAAAATGTTCCACCCAACTTATATAGTCTTCTAGGTAGGTGTTAGGAGGCAAAAATTGTTTTTTTTTGGCAATTGTTGCTTCCCCTTCACACCTATATAAGCACTTTCAGTTGCTCGACCATCTATATAAAAACCTTAAAATCCTTTTCAAAGTTATTTTCCACTCTTAAAAACATGCCAAGATGAAATTCAAATGCATGGGGTATGAGCTCATATCTAACCTCGATATTGGTATCCTTGAGATTAGTGGCTACAACATTGGCCATGTTGAATTGGATGAATTTCAAAAAATAATCATTGCAACTAAGCCCTCTATAATGGCTATACTCCTATTTGAAATTGGGATTCCATAAGCCACTAAATTTTCTACCTTCATAAAATGCAAAAACTTGGTGCTTACACAACACTATAACCCAAAAATGAAGGAGGTTCATACCATGGATGATGTGTTGATGGAAAAGTTGGACAACGAGTCTATAGTTATCACCTTTAGTATCCCACCCTAAGAACTGTATGCAAAGATGAAAGAGAAAATTAGGCAAGCCAATTAGGATTAGAACTCCAACCAATGTCTTTTGATGATTAATTTAGGTTGGTTGAATCATGGTAGAATGGGTATATTTAAAATTCCAACGATATTTTCAAGTCATAATTTAAATATGACCTATCATATATGATTATTCTACTAAAAAAAATGATTGGAAACAAGTCTATTCAATAATTTCACCCTTGGATGTTCCTTGCAATAAATAACATATATCTTTGGAAACACTTTGTTGATTGTGGAATCATCATTAGTGATGTTTCGTATAAAAATGATAAAGAATTATATCATCAAAAAGTTATACATGACCTCATATTTGGTCTACTATGGTGTAACCCTGATAACTTTCCTTGGTCTCAACATAGAATGAATGTTTGGCTCTCATACCAAGATATATGAATACTACCCCTAGATCACCTTAGAAGGGAGTAAGAAACACTTCAATCATGTCAATGACACATTTTCCATGATTGTGTCTTGAATGAAAGAGAGATGTGAAACCAAGAAGATCTCAACAAATGGTAAGCAATTAATTTCACACTATAAGATCCACTTCATTTAGTTCCCAAAATTCACTTATATTAGGGGTAGTTGACAAGAAGGATGAATTATATGATATTTGGGTGATAAGATCCTTCTTGTATAATTGTGCAAACAATTTTTTGAATTACATCAGAGGTGCTATAAGAGTCATGTGATGGGAGTGTGATTCTTGATTGAGCTTGGTTATTATACTAGTAAGAATGTTATTGGTGGTAAAAATATTAAGTCAACCATGGTCAACTCCCCAATGCACCATCATACCAAAAGGACCTCATATGATAGAAAGGGGCATGTGGAGACCAACCTTGGTCTAGGATCTATTTGCGTATATCCCCAAACATAAAATAATAGGAGGATTGTGCAAATTATTTTGAAGTACAAAGAAGGGACTATGCCAGAATGAGCTTGGAGAAAATCAAAACATTCATAGATGCTTAGGTACCTAATGGCATAATGGATGAAGGTAGTGAATTGTTAGAATTTATATTTATCAACAAGTTTATGTGAGTGTCATTATCTCCCATGAATTAGGCCACCAAGAAAAACATTGATTTACGTGTTTGGACTCAGTTGGTCCTTAATAGATATATCAGTTGGTTCAATAGTAATTTTAAATTTTTCACTAAAATAAGTCAACTTAGATAACCTAAACATTTAATTAATTCTAAGTAATCCTTTTCACATGCAACAAATTTATTTGGCATGGAAGGTCTTGGCTCTACCTGTCACACAAAAAATATCACATGAACTAGTGGGGATGGAGAAGATCCCATTAAAGGAATGGTACTAGGAAAAAAATTTAGATGTGGTTCATCCATGAAATTAAAGCTACCTATCAATATATCTCTACACTTTCAATGAACTATGTCTCATGATGATAAAATAATTGATCTATCTCACATAGTTGATATGATAATCTTGAATTGTAATACTACACAAATATATATTACTTTAACTCAAGACCCTGATCAATCTGCTATTATTTTCCCATCAATCAACAAATATTACTCCCTTAACCTCATCACCCTTCACCCCCAATATCTACTTACCCTCATTTTCTTGCTCCATATCATACCTCTCTATTGATCTAACCCACTCCTTCAGAAATTTCTTTGGGATAATAGGCTCAAGTCATGAGCTTCACTAACACAACTTTCAAGTGGCTATAGACATTATTGAATAAGAAAAATAGGGTGGTTGAGACTTCATTTATATATTTTGATTCAATGACCAAAGAAAGTGAAGACCACCAGCAAAATGGATTTTAATCCATTGGGTGCTCAGTATGTGGAGATTGTTTTCAATACATTGCAAACTCTCCAAGGAAGATGATTCTGGACAATAGTCAACTTTTGAGCTAGTGGGAAGAGAAATTTTGGAAATTGATTGAGGAGATTTTGAAGAAAATGTTAGCAATGATCCATCTTCACATAAATATTCCTAAGCAGATGAGGGTCCAATTTATTATACTTTATGTTTCATTATGTTAATATTTATAAAATATTAATGTATTATATTTTTGTAATATCTAAGTTAGTTTGTATAAAAATTAAAATGTGAATCTAAAATAAGAGGAATATGAAAGGTCAGTTTCATCCTCTTATGAGAGGTGAATAGGATAGGTGGCCATTGTGTGAAGTAGTTTTTGCAACTTGTTAAATTTTTAGTTAAAGGAAAGAAGGAAAATAAAACTTCAAGTTTACTTTCAAGAATTAATATAATAAATTTTTGCATAACTTTATCCGGTTTTCTTAAATATGAATTATTCTTATGTTTAATACATGTATATTCTTATCTCCACAAGTTTTATTATTTAATTGTCTACATTATTATGAGCTATTTTCCTACATACAAGGATAAATTTTATGTTTGTTAATTCATGCATATCTCATTAATATTCCCTCTCTCTTCCATATCTATTTTTAAGATTAATGTAACACACATCCAATACAATTTTGCATGTACATATTGTACATAATTTATTTTAAGTTTTTTTTATTTTTAATAAAGGGAACCTCCCCTCATAATAAAAGAGGTCATTTTTTCCAATAACATTAAGCCCTAAACAATTTATTCACGACATACATATTTTTAAAATCTAATCTAATCAATTTGAGGAAAAAGTATAGAGTTCATTTCATGGATACATTATAATTAACACACTTGAAACCAAGACCCAAAATAATTGAGTTTAATCATATATATTTTTCAAGTCTAATCAAATCAATTGCAAGTAGAAGTATGAATTATATTGACGTATACATTGGGATGAAAACACTTGCACTAAACCCTAAACAATTGACTCACATCATTACCATTTTCTAATTCAAAATCAAACCTAATTTTTATTAAGGTGATAGTGTGAATTTTTTTTTATTGGTTTCATAATTTCATTTTTAGTATGTTTGTTGTGTAGTGTTATTTATGAAACTATCTCTACAATGGTTACTTATGTTCATTTCGATTATGCTCTTTAATTATTTGGTGTTGTTTGTTTTGTAATACATAATTCAAAAAAATAAAACCAAATATTATTTTTTAAATTAGGTGATATAAATATGGCATTGAATATGTGGATGACATGCTTCAATGGCATATTTGACAAAAAAATAGGATAGAGAACCACTGGTTATGAATTGTATTATGTGGATGGAAGGATATAAAGTGTGTTACAAATGTTTTTGGCCAATGCACAATAAGATAACTTTCAACAAAGCTAAATAACACACACGTATTATAGTGATGGAGATAGTTATGGGGTACAATATCAAAATTTTCATATTCACTCAAAAATCTAATTGGTTATGGGACCTCTTAATCTGATAGCCCATATATAGTTGAGCAAAGACACTTCAATGTCTCTTTAATTAATTAATTAATTAATTAAATTATAAAAAAAACAATTGTGTGTTTGATATTTTTATAGGTATGTTTTTTTTGGTTATGATGCATTTACATGTTTTCAATATGGGAAATCATTAAATAATTAATTAAATTATTAAAAAATTAATTATGATGGTTAACATTTTTGAATACTTAAAGTTAACATAAATATAGATTGAAAAATCCATTATATATATATATATAGATTGAAAAATCCATTATATATATATATATATATATATATAATATTTTAATATAGATATTTTCCATATTTGTGATAAGTTGGGTATGTGTATACCAACTTACATAATCTTTGACCTTGTTTAGAGATGACACTACACATAATAAAATAAATGATGCACTAAAACATATTATTACATTCTACCTATAAATAAAATATTATCCTCATAAACATCCACATAAAAAAATACAAAGATATATCCTACTCTAACACTTTATTCGTTCAATATTAATGTCTATTACAAGCTTCCATACTCTATATCTCTTTATTATTGATTTATTTTATGCTCTCTTTTTACATGTCATGTACTATAATTTAATCTATGCAAAGTTGACATTGATTTTTATTATGTAAGTGTAAAAATATGTAATACCCATAGATTAAGTTACACTATTCTTTGCATTGTTTCATTACTAGACTATATGCACATAGTGAAAGACTTGGACTTGTAAGCTTTACCTTGTTCTCATTTACTTATATCAATTCAAATTCTTTAAAATACTTCACTCCATTCATTAGATTATAATTTTTTAGAGATTATAAATGTACTCATAGTTTTAATCATTATTTCTTTCCATTCATCCCTTGTCTAAATATTCTTTAGCTGATTTGTTTGAGTTATTTTCCAGCTTTTGTTTCTTCCTTCCCTTCATTCATTTAATGATGATTTTGAGTGAAGCTTAATACTAGCATGTTGGAACCATTCCTCATGTTATTATCCATGATCTCTTAATCTTCAATCAAAATAGAAGTAACCAAGAGATTCACCAATAGATATTTGAAACAACTCATTATCCCCATTAGATTGGTCATCAGCTCAACATCACTAATGAGAACCTAAAAGTTATGGACAATGATTAGTCCAAATAAGCTCAAGCTTAGAATAAATGCTTTCAAATAATTTTTCAACACCAATTATCTAACCCTTGATTTTTCCTTCCCCTTTTTATTTTGGTTATCTTAGGCCAAGTAATGTGTCGTTTTCCTTGCATATGAATTCTTGTGAACCCAATGTGAATGATCTTCTTTCTCTCTCTCTACATTTTTTATTGGGTGGTCACACACCCATAAAAAATGAATAGTTTATAGAGACCCTTAGGATATCATAGTGGATGTCAAAATCTATGAATCAAGCAAATACACGGGTTTGTGACATGTAGAATGAAAACAAGTACTCAACACAATTGATGCAATCAAAATGAAATCATGTACATGAGAATATTGTACAAAAAAAATATCCAAATCCTAATATTCTATTACCAAATCTCAAAAATTTGATATTTACATATAGGGAAGTGCATGTATAACTCATCCCTAAAAAGCTCCATGAAAAGTGGTCAAAGAGGTAAGAATAGAAGAGTAACTATCATACCTAGAATAACTAGTCAATGGAGTTACTTATATTCATACGATCAAACTATAACTCCAAGTACACCTAAGTAAGCTTATCCATGAAAATATGAAACCTCCAAGTGAGAGGGAAAAATCTCATAACAAATAAATATGGGAAAATAATAAACCCCTACTATAACATCCCCCATCAGCATTACTTAGGTGGGTAAAATAAATGGGTCCTAATAATTAGGACTGATGAGGTACCCATATAAAAATAAATCTCTCATAAATTAGGGAAAAGGATAAAACTCATAGGAAAAAACTCCCTCCCACACCAAAAAAGAGACAAAAATAAGATGCTATAAGGCCCCCCTCAAAGATGATGTTACAATATCCCAAACCTCAAAAAGATCCCTCAAGTGAATATACTTGTTTTCCATGAAAGGTTCAATGAATATGTCTATTGTCTACTTTGTCATCTAAAAATTCCTTATATCAATGATGTACCCACGTATGAGATCCCAAAATAAGTGCATGTGAATCTATGTGTTTAGTTTGTTGATGTAGAACTAAATTCCTATAAATATGAATAGTACTCTAGTTATTGTAGCATATGACTTTAGGTCATTTGAATTGGATACTAAAATTTTTGAGAATTCCCTAAAGCCAAATAGCCTCAATGGCAACATTGACAACCCCTCTTTATTATGCCTTAGTAGATGATAAAGTAATAACATTATGTTTCTTACTTAAGCAACTAATCGATCATGAACTAATGGAGAAATTATAGCCCAAAGTGGACTTATAATTCTAAATATCACCATCCCAATATGAGTCAATATATTCAACCAATTTGATGTCAATGTCATCTCTATAATTAATCCAAAATTTGTGTTCCTTAAATGTAGTGCAAAACCCTCTTAGTTATTTCCCAGTGTAGCTTATGGGGTTCCTGCATGAATCTAGAAAATAGGCCCACTACATATGTATTTTAGGTCTAGTATGTGTCAAGTATATAAGGCTACTAACAAGTTGTCAATACAAGGTAGCATCAACCAAAGATGAAACACAATCTACCTCAAGCTTGACTCAAGATAGAAATAGAATTGGAGTTAATTTATAATTATTCATGTGAAACTGAGCAATTAAATTGAGAGCATACTTATGTTATGCAAGAGTGATTCCTAAGTCAAATTGAGAAATATAGATCCTAAGGAAGTAATGTAACAAGCCCAAGTCTATCATGGAAAATATGTCCTGAATATCCTCTTTCAAGACTACAATGGATGACGAATAGTTCTTACTGATTAAAATATTATTAACATAAAGAACCATAATCAAAATTGAATCATCATGCCACAAGAGATAAATGTTCAAATCTAAATGGCATTGAGTAAACCCTATAGAAAGAAGGAAGAAATCCATATTGGCATACAAACCCTAAAGGGCCTATTTGATGCCATAAATGGATTTATAAAGTCTACACACAAAGGAAGAATCCTCAAAAAAAACTTGGTGATTGATCCATGTAAATCTCCTCCTCAAAGTCACTATGAATAAATGCACTCTTCACATACATCTAATGAACATCCCAATAATTAGTTGTGGTAAAAGTAAGTGTGAGTCTAATAGAGTTCATTTTTGTGACTAGTGAAAAGCTTTCAATGTAGTCAATTTTAGGTACCTGTGAAAAAGATTTGTGACCAATTACACCTTAAATTGTCAATAAACCCATATTTTTCATACTTGGTCTAAATTACCCATATGCATCAAAACATTTTCCTTCCCTTAGGATGAAGTGTCAAATCCCCCGTATGATTCTTGATTAAGGATTTATACTCCTCATGCATGAAAGAATCCTACTAAGGAATACCCGATGCCTCTTACAAGGTCTATAGATCTAAGGTAGAGGCACCTTAACATATTTTCCTATCATCTAAAGGATCCCCAACCCATGTTCATGTACTATATGATGTCTTCTAACCAAAATAAGACCAAAAGTGGATGAGTCAGGTATAGAAACATCATCCTCTGAAGTGTGGTTAGTTATGGATGGAGATGAGTCCCCATCACTACTCTCACTATCAAAACTATGAGTGTCCTCAACCTCTATAATGTGCTCAAGATGATTTGAATTATCTAAATCAAATCTAAGTCCAATGAAGTGGGAGAATTGTTAAGTATTGAGTCTATGGGACTCTCTTGGAAGTGAACACTTATCTTGATAAACAACCCATGTATGGTCAAATGAAGAAGGTGACACCCCTTGACACCATATGGATAACCTAAAAAAATGCAAGGCTTGCTTTAAGCTTTTATATCCTTCCATTTATTCTTAGGTATATAATCCATAGCTAGAGATTTGAAGACTCTGAAATGCTCAACTATGGGTTTCCTACTATACCAAACTTTAAAGGGAGTTATGTATTTTAAAGTTTTTTGGGGAACCCTATTCTAAATGTAGTAAGCACAATTGATTTCTTTAGCCTAGTACTATAGTGAAATTTACTTAGAATGAATCATATAGTTTTCCATCTCTTTCAAGGACCTATTCTAATATTCTACACCTCTATTTTTTAGGATTGTATAGAACTATATGTTGAAAATCAATCCTCTCTATTGTGAAAAACTACTCAAATATGTTATTGACATACTCACCCCCATTATCAATTTTAGTAGCCTTAATACATTTCTTAGATTATTTCTCTACAATAACTTTGAAGTCTCTAAATTTGTTAAACACTTCATATTTCTACCTAAGTAAGTACTTGAGAAATCATCAATAAAGGTGAGAACATATTTGGCCCTTGTGAAAGATAGACTATGAAAAGGCCCATAGACATCATTGTGTATTAACTCAAATGCCTGTGAATCCCTCCAAGCTCTGCCTTTGTCAACTTTCTCTTTGAGATGCTTCCCAAAGGTGCAAACCTCATAAAGACCCTTAGATAAATTGAGTCAAAGTAAGCCTATGACCATGTCATTTTTGTTGAGTTATTCTAGGTAATGGTAGTTGAGGTTGCCAAACCACTCATGCCATAATTTTCTAACTCCATCTGAATGAGTTAGTAATATATTTGGAGAAGAATAAGGTGAAAAATGTCAGAAGGTATATAAATTGGACTATTAATCTACCCTTCCCATTGTTTTTGTAGGATCATTATGAAACTCTTTGATGATAACTAAATCTTGTAAAAAAATTAAACCTCATGACTTTACTAATATGAGTGATTTGGTACACTAATAGGAGATTATTTGAAAGAGCTGGAACACTTAGAACATTGTTGAATGTTCCTCCTTCCATTTCAACATACCCTCTCCCTAAAAATTATATAAAAGTGTTATCACCCAGAGAGATTGAAGACATGATAAAAGGCTCTAAGGAATAAAACTCAACCTATGAAGAACCCATGTGGTGGGAATTACCTGAGTCAATAACCCATGAAGATGTTGGATTTTTAACTGCTATAAGAACCTTTCCCTTTTCTTTCTCTTTTCCTTTGCATTTTGCCTTAGAAGAATCTTGAATTGATGAATTATGCTTGATAGACTTAGGAACACCTATGTTGTTCTTTTCTAGAAGATGAGTTAGGTGTTCAATTTGTTTCTTCGTGCATTTATGTTCATCATGCCCATTTGTATTGCATTAGGCACACTTAACCTTCTCTTTCTTAGGTTTTTTTATTGTAAGAAGAGTTTTTAGTGGTTGCTTTGGTAGAAGTTGATTCTTTCTTCTTCTCTTGATCCTTATTTTTTTCTTCTCATCTTTTTTATAAGCCTTAGTTTTCCCATTCCTAGGAATTAGGGCTTGAAGTTTTGAGGACTTCAATGTGCCCATCTATAATAACTTATTTTTCTCCCTAGTCAAGTCAGAAATAATGGCATCTAAAGAGGTCATTTTCCATGTAATTCCTAGAGAACTTTTAGTGGCATGGAAAGTAGAGATAAGATTGAGTAATCATGACCTTGTTTTGAGAGTATAGAAAGAATAAGTTGGTCATCTTTCTTCTCTATCCCACATTCTTTCAACTGTAATATCAAGGACTTACACGTAATTAATAAATCCTTAAGGGTGTCAAATTTTTTAAGACTTAATCTAATAACTTCATTTTCTAGTTCGTGACCTATCATCACATTTTGCTTCCCAAAGAGCTTTTAAAAAATGGTCCACACTTTATTGGGTGTTTTGGTAGGTTCTATATGAAAGAAGAGATTAGGAGACATAGAACGACACAATAACCCATAAGATTCATCACAATAATTGTACCACTTAACTTTTTTAGCATCTATAGTTGGTCTAATTTCTAACCCCATTGTGATATGATTTAAAAAATTCTCCTTAGAATAATTTGCATTTTTATCTTTTATTCATGATAGTAAAATGGCATTAATTAATTGAACTTGTATCTATTATGTAGAAATAAATTTTTAGTAGTAGTATTTGTTGTTACATTAAAAAGTGAAATGTAATGAAAGAGACACAAGTATAGTACACCCCCCTAAACCATCAATGGTAAGCCCCCCTAAATATTAAAACATAATGCACACTTGAAAAGATGTCAAGAATAGTTGAGAATGCATCTTGAGAAATTAGTGCATGAGTTGAGAAAGATGTGATTTGTAAGTCAAAAATAGGATGTCAGAATCATTTGATAATGCATCCAAGAAGAGTACATAGAATGTGGGCATGCAAGAGAGATAAATGATTATTTAAATGCGTCAGGGTTTGGCTACCTACCAAACTAGACCTCTCCCTCTGATCATGGACTGGCTAAGATATGAAGAGTTTTTACAAAACAAAAAAAAATCATTTTCATGAATAACCCACAATATACTATTTTTATAAAATATAATCAAAAAAACTCCCTTAATAATATTATCACCCCTTTTTTTAAAAATAAATAAACCTTTACAAATTAAGCTATAATATTTAATGTTAAAGAAATATTTGACTTTAAAATAGTATAATGTTATATAATGATAGTTAAAGTGTTTTCATTTTCAAAGAAACTTCCCCCGCAAAAAGAAAAATAAAATTTCATGTAAGATTAGTATTAGAAACCATGTGAATACAACTGAGTGGTTTTCAAAAAAAACTTACTAGGTCAATAGTAGGTGGAGGAAGGAGATGGGTGACATTGTTGGACCAAAATGCATGATGATAGAGATAGCTTGAACTAGGTGGGAGGAATGGTGAGCCAAGGGAGTAACACTAATGGAGGAATGGCATAGGGTTTTGTCTTGTATATTTAATGAGGTGAGATAGAGGAAACTTATAATGATCTAGCCTTACTATGAAGCCATTGTGTAGATTGTTAGAAATATTATCATTGATGTCAAAGGTCTAGCATTGGTGATAAATGCCCCATTGCACTTAATGGTGTTTTTAATATTCATATCTTGCATAATGTGTGTTGATATTTATTTAATATGAATGAATATATTTCTGGTTGTATAAAATTCAAAAGAGGACCCATGAAGAATTCAAAGAGTCACGGGGTAAAGACAAAAGAGGAATGGGATGCATTTTCTCATGAAGAGTCATCTTGAGGAATTTCAAGAGTCACCATGTGAAGACAAAAGAGGGTATGGCACATTTTTCCATGAAGGGACACTTTAAGGAATATGAAAAGTCACCAAGATAAAGATAAAAGAGGAAAGGATGCATTTTGCTTATGAAGGATCACCATGTGACTTTTCAAATGCAAGGATACGAAAGGTCATGCATGTTTGGTGCCATTTTCCCATGAGGATTGAAGGGTCACAAAGGGTGAATGCCAAAGTTCACTTGGAAAGCCTATTAAAAGCTTGAGAAACCATTTGTAATAGGAAAGAGAGTGCATGGTTTTTTTAATTGTTTTATATAAGAGGAGAGAAAGTAGGAGATATTGTAGAGTTATATCATTTGTTGAGTATGTAACATTGAGAGATAGTTATGTTTTATACACAAAAGGGGTTGGTGATCCTATGGGTTGGTGCTCTTGTGGGTTGGTGCTCACAAATAGTTACTGTGTTGGTGTTTGGCAAAGGGGTTGGTGCTCCTGCAAGTTGGTGCTTGTGAACTTTGTAATTTGAGTTGGTGCTCATTCATATACTTGAGATTTTTTCTCTATGGTTTTTCCCACTTTGGGTTTCCACGTAAAAATCTGGTTCTCTCTCTCTCTCTCCTCTTCCTCTCCTCTCATCTCTCTCCTCTCCTCTCATCTCTCTCTCTCTCTTCTCTCTCTCTCTCTCTCTCTCTCTTCTCATCTCTCTCTCTCTCTCATCTCTCTCTCTCTCTCTCTCTCTCTCTCTCTCTCTCTCTCTCTCTCTCTCTCTCTCTCTCTGTGTGCATGTTATTTTTTTAGTTTTATTTCATATCTTGAATGTGTGATTAAGTGATTAAAGAAAAGAAATCAGATTAAGCAAAAAGATATATAATATACCGATTCACCCCCCTCTCAATATATAACTATTTTTATAAAAAATAATACAAAAAACTCCCTTAATAATATTATCACCCCTTTTTAAAAAAATAAATAAACCTTTACAAACATAAGCTATAATATTTAACGTGAAAGAAATATTTGAATTTAAAATATTATAATGTTATAACAATGATAGTTAAAAGTAAAATTGTTTTCATTTTCAAAGAAACTTTCCCCCTAAAAAATAAAAATAAAAATTTAATATAATATAATATTGGTATTAGAAACCATGTGAATACAACTGAGTGGTTTTCAAAAAAAACTTACTAGGTCAATAGTAGTGGAGAAAGGAGATGGGTTACATTGTTGGACCAAAAATGTATGATGATTGAGATAGCTTGAACCAGGTGGGAGGAACAGTGAGGCCAAGGGAGGAACACTAATGGAGGAATGGCATAGGATTTTGTCTTGTCTATTTAATGAGGTGAGATAGAGGAAATTTAAAATGATCTAGCATTACTATGAAGCCATTATGTAGATATATATAGAACTAAAATTATTGATTGTAAGAGGCTATGATGTAGGATATACTCCTATTCACTCACCAACATGCATAAATGCCTCTTTTTGTTGGCTTATTGACTCCTAGTTGTAAAAATGCATTAAAAAAAAAGCCTAGGCAAGTTTGGAGGCATTGACCAAGGAGTTAGCCTTCATCTTGTAGAAATAAAGCTTTGTTCTACACACACTAAGGATTTGACTATGCTTGTTATGTCTACACTGGTAGAATGCAATAATTAATGACTACCAAACAAGGTATTCAAACCCTCAACTTCAAATTAAAATTAAAACCCACAGGTTCCTACATGCAAAATAAACACCTATAGTTATTGAGGTTTTTTTAAAAACAAACCATAATTTTTTGTAAACCCTCTAAAAATGTCTCACAATACACTGAAAATAAACTCAATAGTTCAAGTAAACTAACAATAATTAAAAATAAAACAAGCATATACCATATTAGTGTTATATTATAATGGATGCCAAGATCTTTAGATCAAGAGATTACATAGGTTTGTGATAGGTATAAAAACAAGCTAGTACTCAACATAATAGATGCAAGCAAAATAAAATCACATACACAAGAATATTTCATAAAACAAAATAAGATCCAAATTCCAATCTTCCATCACCAAAGCTCATAAATTTGAAATGTACATATAGGAGAGTGCATATGTAAATCCTCCCTAGAAACCCTCCACAAAAATTGGTCAAAGAGGCAAGAATAGAAGAGTAACTCCCATACCTAGAATAGTCAATCAAGGGAGTTACTGCAAATTCCTCCAGTCAAACCGTAACTCCAAGTATACCTAATCAATTTTATCCATGAAAGTAGGAAAATTTCAAGTGAGGTAAAAAATCACATAATCAATAAATATGGGAAAATAATCAACCCCTACTCTAACATAGGCGTAGCCACCTTTTCCAACCATAAACAAGGTTATGAACAAATCTTTTTAAAATAGTGGGCTCATTCTACATCCTAATTTCATCTATCATCAAAGCATGAGGATTTTTGTTCATTCTTTTTATGTCCCCCATGAAGGATATGTTATCCTATAGGAAATTCACTCCTTGGT
>JARHVA010001674.1:0-20000 GCA_037957365.1 Torreya grandis
AAATGGAAATTCATGAATAAGAACCTAATTTGAACCAATGAGCCATTATGATTTCAAGCCTTGTACTAAAATTAGTTATCTTCACACAATGTCTCACTTTGATATGTGTGTGTGCATACATATAAAATTAAAAAAAATGTGTGTACCTACGATGGTTTGAAGAATATGTTATATATGAAATAAAAATCTACACTCCTTAAAATTAGAATATGTTATAGTTGAAATAAAACTTTTTACTCCTTGAAATTAGAATGAATGCTTCATTAATTCTCTAACATCAATATCTTGAACGTACCTACAAGTAAATGTGAATTCAAACAAGTAGATCAATGCCATGATAAATTAATAATCAATGTAATAAAATAAAATAAATTTAAAACTTTAAAATAAGTAAAATGAATGAATGCACTTCATGGTATGTGAACCATGATGTTGTCTTTGAAAAATCTATAAATGTCATGTGCCTTAATTTACATAGCCAACTAAAAATAAATAAAAAATATCCTAGGCCCTAATTTCCATTGTCATGTGGAAAAATAAATTGATTTTTTTCTAAGCCTCACTTTCCCCTACCATGTGGAAAAGGTTGCTTCTTGGTCAAAGAATCAAACATCTGGTACCTCTCTGTAAATTATTGATACCCATAACCTTTAGACATCTTATAATTGAAAAGTAAAATATGCTGACTATTTTCCCCCCTTTTGTGATGAGTGATGATTCCACATACCACTTATTAAAAAATAATGAATCACACACACCATGTGTAACATAGATATAAATAAAAAGTTTTAGTAATCATTGAAATCACATTTGTAGCACATGAATGTAACCATAAAAAGATATATTCATATAAATCTCAGTTGTAACATGCAACCCAATACTAATATATTGATATAAAATTAGTATATAGAAGGGAATAAAAATGGAGGGGCAAGTGGCATGCACCTGATGTAGCCATGAAAGAGAGATAATTGATATGCCCTAATGTAAAATTATGATGCAATGCTGATAAAATATAGGAATAAATCCATGACCAAATATAGTAAATCCCAATTCATCTAAGATGCATTAAGGAGGTGAGGTGAAATCATATCACAATATAAGAAATGTAATATCTCTAGACATGTGTGTATTATGCCCCCAATAACAAGGTATAAAAAATAATCACAATAATAATATTCCCATGTGTCAAATATTGATATAGGCACACTAATGAATAACCCTCAATGTAAACAAGGTATACTCAATGAGAAAATAACCATATGACATGCCCACTATAGACATAATATATTTGATAAAGTAGATAAGTAATGTGTAATAATCATTCCCTTTGGTGGGAAATATATAACAAGTGAAACACTAGTATAAAATATGAAAAATTAGTGAAACATAATATATGCACATTTTAGGAACACACATGAGTTGTTTCCATTGAAATATGCAAGACATGTATCATGTAAATGTAGGCAAAGAAAAAAACATCCGCATTATATGGATCATGGAAAATAAAGGATCCAAGACATATGGAAACCAAACAAAATTTTTAAATACAAATCAAGTATACACATACAAATAAAAATAAGTAAAAAATAAGCCATGAAATAAACTATTATGAGGATTAACCAAAAATTAACAATCAAATGCAAGTGGTAAATTAAATAACAGGACTAGTCAAGAAAGGAGAAGTCAAATCAATGTAAAAAAATGGAGAATAAAATGTCATTACAATGCCTCTAGAGGTAACTGATAATTCATGATCATATGTATATAGTATGGGTCTCATGTATACCATGTGAATCTTGTAATTTATCATTACCAAAATTGGTATCTATACTATAGCTTAACCTATAATGCATCTAGGGATATGTGTGATTGAATTATGGATTACATACCTTTCATATTATATCATTGCATTTATCTATGTTATTAATATGGCCAACCTATCGAATAATCATGGCTAAGTAGAGTATATATAGGAGGTAGTGGTTAGTATTTTCTCATCATATTATGAATTATGCTCTTATTACATTGTTATGGAGATTTACCCCTTGAAGTGACTTAGTCATAATTATTAGGTATTTTTTTTTGTTTTGTCAATTATTTCTATGGATCTAATTATTCTGCTCTTCATTATGTGATGTATTATTCCATTAATGTGAAAATTTTAAGTAATTTCATAACAAGTGGTATCAGAGCATCGATTTGGGCTAGTTTTTGTGGTGTGTTTTTTTAGATATGGTGTTGTAGAAATTAGAAGTAATGTAGGATAAAAAAAACCATAACTTGTGATCCAATTTTTTTTTCACCACTATAGTATTGTTCAAAGTCTTTTATTTGAAAAAAAAATTATGTATTTTTTCACACCCTTGTACAAATTAGTAGTAATTACATTTATCTCAGCAAGATGATCACAATAGAATAATCTAGTGGTAAACATATTTTGGGATTGAAACCCTCCCTCCTAGGGTTTGTGCATGGTTGGTCCTGACACTCATGGGCATGAGAAAGGTCAAACCAATCCAAAACTTCCTCACAAGGATGACATGGCGTCCATAATTTTAAATCCATCCAATCCAAAACTTCCTCACAAGGATGACATGGGGTCCATAATTTTAAATCCATCCAATCCAAAACTTCCTCACAAGGAAAAATATTTGGTCAAATGGAGAGCTTTTAGTTATGGTCATGAACATAATTTCACAACATCATGATTTATACAACCTACAAGATTGACCCCTCAACAGATTAAAGATAAGCGTGATAAAGGGTTATAACAAAAAGTGGAACAAAGGACATACATGTGATGAAAATAATTTATTATGCATTGAAGGAGCCAATGAAGTTGAAGAAGATGATGAGGCCTTATGTAAGGTATGTATGAGTCAAATGAGGAATCTAAATATTCTCACCCTAATATCTCTTGTCATGCCCTTTAAAGTATAAGTATTCCTCAAACACTTAAAGTGATATGATTTATCAAGAAACATAAGGTGAAAATGTTGATTGACTCAAGAAGCACACATAATTTCATCAACAATAAGTTGGCTATTCATTTGAACTCTTTTATTTCTATAGCTCCAAAATTTTAAGTCATGATCATAGATGATGGCACAATCAACCATTCTGTAAAATGACATAGTATTAATATTGACATGGGATACTACCTACTTAATTATCCTATATTTTCTATTCCCATGGGTGGGGATAACATTGTTTTGGAAGTACAACGGTACACAACTTTGGGCACAATAGAGATGAATTTATAAGAACTTTTCATGTGCTTTCATTTTGAAGGTGGGGAATTTTAACTATAGGGACTATGGTAAAAGTATCCATAATTGGTTATTTCACATCCAATGATAAATATTCTTAGAAAAAGGGATAACAGATTTGTAGCACAATCTTTTTCCATAGAAGTTGAGCTAAAAATGTGTCTACACATCTATATTTATAAATGATCCTTGATGACCACCCAATATATTTTGGGGAAATGCCAAAAGGCATACCAACAAGTAGAGAACATGATCATGCAATCAGACTAATTCCAATTAGTACACCACCAATCACTAGACCATATAGGTATCCTTATGCCCATAAAAGTGGAATTTCAAAGATGGTACAAGAGATGCTAGAGGTAGGTGTTATTCGACATAGCCAAAGTGAATATTCATTCACAATGGTCATGGTGAAAAATAAGATGATATTTAGAGGATGTGCTCTAAATAATAAGAACTCAATAAGTACATCCTCAAATATAAGTTACCTATTCCAGTAATTGATGATTTTTTAAATTAATTAAATGAGGTTTTTTATTTTACTAAACTAGATATTCATTCTAGGTATCATCAAATTTAGATCAGAGATGAGGATATCCATAAAATAGCTTTAAAAATTCATGAGGCCATTATGAGTTTATGCTCATGCCTTTTGATCTCAAAAATTTATTATCTACATTTTAGAGTTTGATGAATAATTTTTTTAGGCCTTTGTAAAGGAATTTTGTGTTGGTGTCTTTTTATGACATCCTAATCTACAATAAAACTTGGGAATAACATTTGAATCATGTGAAATAGGTACCACTAGTTTGACAATAAAATAAATTTTACGTGAAACCTTCTAAATGTTGTTTTAGATTCCATAATGTGTAGTACTTGGGTCATATTATTTCACATTAAGGATTCAAATTCGATCTTAAGAAGATCTAAGCTATAATGGAGTGGAAAATGCCAAAGATCCTCGAGAACCTTTGTGGATTTTTGGGGCTAATGGGTTATTATCATAGATTTTTAAAATATAATGGAAGCATAGTAGCTCCACTCATAATATTATTTAAAAAATAATTCTTTCATTTGACTAAACCAACTACCAAGGCATTTGAGATGCTGAAAAAGTCTTTATGAATCACTCTAATTTTTACGACCCCTATTTTTTTTAAACATTTGTTATTGAATGTGATGCATTAAGATATGGCATTGTGGTATTACTCATGAAATAATTAAGACCCATTGGATTTGATAGTCATCAAATCAAGGTAAAAAACAAGCTCAATCCAATCTATGAGAAAAAGATGATGATTATTCTTCATGTAGTCAAACAATGGAAATGATGATCATGATAGTCTAAAATATTTTTTAGAACAATGATTTTCATCATCAAAATAACAAAAATGGGTGACTAAAATATTGGGATATGACTTTTAAATAGTTTATAAGAAAGGAAAAGAGAATTTGGTATAATATGCACTTTCCAGGAGGGATGTATTGATTAAGGCATTGTTATGTGCAATGACCATTTGGAAATTAGTTTGGTTAGAAGAATTAAGATCATAATGGGATAATTATAGGGATACAAAGGTATTGGTTTAGAATCTTCAACATGGTTCAGGTGTTTCAAAAAAAATTGAGTGGAAATGGAACACATTATGGTGTAAAGATAGATTATAAATATGTAAATATTATGTCCTCAAACACAAGATCATTTAGGAGCTTCATGCATCTCTAATAGGGGGATCTCAAGTTTTTTGAAAACATATCATCAAATAAATAAATATTTATTTTGGGAAGGACTCAAGGAGAATATGTAAATTTTTGGAAGAATGCATGGTTTTTCAATATAATAAAGGATAAATAATTAAGACACTAAGTCTTATGCAACCATTATCCATCTCTAGCTAGTAGTGGGAGGAGGTTTCTATGGATTTCATTATAGGTTTGTTGAGGTATGAAGATAAAAATGTCATCATGGTAGTTGTGGATAGGATCACAAAATATTCTCATTTATTATTTCTTATCAAAACCATTCTTAGCTAGTACAATAGTTATTGGTTTTCTTAATACAGTTCAAAAACTGCATGATACCACAAAATCATTGTAAGTGATCGTGATCCTATCTTCACCAATAGATTTTAGACTAAGTTTTTTCATGTTTGGGTACTCATTTGGATCATATATTTTATATCATCCTCAATATAATGGACAAACAGAGGTTGTCAACAAATGCCTATAAGGGTATATGTGTTGTTTTGCATTAGAAAAATAGGAATGTTGGGTCCATTGGCTACAACTAGCAGAATGGTGGTACAACACTTCCTTCAAAACCTATTATAAAATGTCTCCCTTTTTTTCACTTTATGGATATCATCTCCCATCCATCACTTCATATTTTATGGTGCAACCCAAGGTTCAAGATATTGAGGAACACATTCAACATCAACATGAGGTACTAGCTAGTTTAAGGGAGAAAAAGCAATGGCACAAAATAAAATGAAGTAGCAAGTTGATTAACACCATAGTGAGAGGAATTTCAATATCAATGATTGTGTATTTATGAAATTACAACCATATAATCATATGTATTTTAAGTAAAACAAAAAAGATAAAAAACTTTATCCAAAGTGTTATGGCCCTTATTCGATCATACATTAAATTGGTAGTGTGGCATACAAGCTAGAGCTACCCCAATCCACTCACATACAACCTAAACTTGACGTATATTTCCTAAATAAGGTCATTAGAAATAGAGTTTCTACCCATATTGAGGTACATAAACTAGATGAATAAGTTAGAGTCATTCTACAACTTGAGAAGATCCTTCACATGCACAAAAAGGCTAAGAACAAAAGAGCTTAACGATTATTTTATTAAGTGGAAAATTATGAATTGTGTAGATGCAACATGGAAGGATGAAGATTTCTTGCAAAAAACATCCAGGGTTGATTCAAAGTTGAGAGAAATATTTTTTTTAAGGGGAAGAACATGTTACACTCTTAACCTATAGTGTGTCTAGGGATATGTTTGGTTGACTTGTGGCTTACATACCTTTCATATTATCTTATTGCATTTCTCTATGTTCTTAGTATGGTCATCTTGTGAAATAACCATGGCTAAGTAGAGAATATATAGGAGGTGGTGGTGCATATTTTATCATTGTTAATTATGCTCTTATTTCATTCTTGTGGAGGTTTCCCCTTTAAAGTGTCATAATCGTATTATCAAGTATTATATTATTTTATCAGTTATTATCATGGATCTAATTTTTTTACTCTTAATTATGTGATATATTATTCCATTCTTGTGAAACATCTAATTAATTTCATTATAATATCTGATGTAATGATATGGAAGATTGATTTTAACTTGTCTTGGAGATGAACTAATAGATGATTGTGGATTCTCAATCTATTCTAAAGGAATAAAACAAACATATTATTTTTTTCTTTGGCACCCACTTCAATTCATGTTGAGATGTGATAAAATATGCTTTGGAATGTTTTAGATTTTTCCTTGAGTATGTTCTATCTTGTTAAGTTATAATTTTATCACCTTGATATTTGAATTTAATGTATTTGTTTGTACTATTAAGTATTGATTTGATATTTTATAACCATAGGATTCTAATTATAGAATTGTAATTCATCATGGTAGGCATCATAAGGAATAATATAGGAAATTTTTTGGACCAATTATCATGAGTAATGTGATATAAGTATCACCCTATTATTAGCCAATAGTTTAGGATTATTATTTATTGTGAATCTCTAGAATTAATATTTGAAGTATTATTAGTATAGGAACAATGTGAACAAGGGTAATTTTAGTGTCTAGTCATCACCATTTGACTAAAATTAGTTTTTTAATCATTTTTAAATGGATAATTTCATTCAACTTGTCCACTAACCCCTTAGTCCAAACTAATAGCCCAAAATTTTAGAATGAGTGATGTTGTGCTAGAATGAGCCATGATTGAATATTGGTGGATTTGAGCACACTTAATAAATATGTTGTAAAAGTGGAACCAAATATGAGTAGGATAATAATCACTTGTATTAAAAATATATTAAACATAGATTAGAGGATAGATACATTTATAGGTAAAAGAGAGGCATAAAGCCACATATATTTGGAAATGTGAACACAAGACAATTACCAAATGGATTGTGTGAACCATGTGTAAAATTTCATTATTGGTGGGTAAATGTCAAGGATATCTTCACCCACCAATTTGACTACAATTTAGACATGTGCATGCACATCTTAATGACCTCATTATTACACCCACATGACCTCAATATTACACCTAAGAAAACTAAATATATGTGTAGGAAAAAACCATTAAATAAAATAAAAACCTATACTAACACCTACCTTAAGTGTATCTTAAGTGGGTAGAAGAATTGGGTCTTGGAAACTAGGCCTAAGTAGGTAACCAAGTATAGAAAAAAATTCCATGTAAGAATAGAGAGAATCAATAGATGACCAAAAATCCCCCCATAAGATAATGTTAAAGTAACACACACTCTAAGAAGGGCTCAAAAATGAATATACTTGCTCTCGGTAAAGGGTTTGGTTAGGATATCAATAATATGATCCATAGTCTAGTAATATCAAAGATCAATGACCTATTTATGAATGAGCTCCTAAATCTAGTGTATATGAATCTTGATGTGCTTGGTCCGCTAATGTTGGATCAGATTCCTAAAGATCTAGATGGTGTTTTGGTTGTCATGAAAGATAACTATGGGTCCCCTGAACTAGATACCAAACTTATAAGAATCCCTTGAATCCAAATAGCCTCAGTAAAAACATTAACAACTTCTTTATCTTCAACCTCCATAGATGATAAATCAATAACATTTTGCTTCTTGTTAGACTAACAAATTAGACCTAAACCAAGTGAGGAATGGTATCCTAAAGTATAATTATGATGTTGAATATTGCCAACCCAATTTGAATATGTGTACCCAACTAGGTCACTATCAATACCTTCTACATAATAAATCATAAAACTATGAGTACCCTCATGTGTTGGAGAATTTATTTGGTTAACTTCTAGTGTAGCTCATGTGGTATTTACATAAACTTAGATACCTAAGCCCACTGCATATGAAATATTGATCTATTGTGAGTTAGATATATGAGACTACAAACAAGTTATCCATAAGTTATTAGAGTATGTTTTCCTTGTGTTTGATAGTGTATTAGCTAGTTATTTCATCCTTTTGCTAGTTTGTCCTATATGAATATTTATCCCACGTTGGTTAGTTAGGATAGTTATTTATTTTTCATTGTCTACTTATGTAAGGGCTTCCTATTGTAATATCATCTCATTCTGAATAACATTTGACTTGCTTTGCTTGGTAATCATTTGTCTACAGCTTCCTTGTGTGATGTTTTTGTTGTTAACACTTTATAATCTTAGGTTGGAATGCCTTTAACATTACTAACATGGTACTAGAACTTTAAGGTTTTATAACCATTTACATTTTTACAATTTTATTTAGATACTTCCCTTGTCACATCTGCTTCTTCCCTTGTAGTAAATCCTCAATTTTTTCTCTTTCCCTCTTCTAGATTTGCATTTCCATTGGAGAGGAGCTTTGATTGAATTTTTAAATAAATTGAGTTTAAATCATTAAAGAGAGGCAAGATTTTGTAATCAGGCATTAGATATTAGAGGAAAGGCATCTTGTTTTGTCCTTGGCATTGGAAGCAAGGACTGTGGCACCCTATTTTTCTTTCCAAAGAATACATTTTTTTAGAAAGGAGGCATTGGTTTTTTTGCTTACACCAGCTAGAAGGAAAGGTCTGCATTGGAGAGGCACCTTTTTGGTCTACAAGATCAGATCACTATGTTTGGATGAAAGAAGATATTTTGTGTTGTTTTTTCTCAATTTGGACTGTGTTGAAGGAGGCATTAAAGCATTAGTTTATCAGATTTGAAAGAGGCATTGGATTTTTTCTCTTTGATATGGTGCACCACTGTGTAGAAATTAAAGTTAGAGGAAAGAAAGCTTGTTTTAGAGCTAAGGGCATCTTGTTATTTCTGATCTACTATGTGAAAGATCAGATCTAAGGTTTTAATTGGATCTCATCTCCCAGCTTTAAGGCATCACCATTTTGGAGTTTTCTATGTAAAGAAGATTGTGCTTCTTTTGGACTATGTTGGAGTTGCTTATTTAGTGCACCATTATCTTTTATCAGGCCTGATCTAGAATCTTCAATCCAAGTCTATGCTTTGATTATATTTTCTAATTTTTAGATAACATAGGAGGAGCTGAGAGCATGGAGGTTAAATTTGTTGGTATATTTTATGTGGACTAGTGAAGCGTGGAAATATTTATGTGGAGGATCAGACCTGAGTTCCATTGTGCCAAACTTTAATTATTTTTAAAGACTGCCATTTTTTCTAGACCTAGTATCTAATACATGTTTCCCTTTGAATGACATGGTACCTATGTGGAGTTTCTCTTTGTCTTTTATAGGTGGCATCCTTCTTTGACAAGGCATTGGAGGACAAGCTTATTAGGTCTGCACTCAAGGAACCTTGTTGAGAGTTCTTTTTCTTCCTCATCCACTTGCTAGGTGACCAACAATAGAAAACCCACCTTCATTGCCTCTTAACTAGTTGTTCATTTCATTATTCCCTTTTACAAGCTATAATTTTTCTTGAAAGGGGAAGACAATTTCACTTGCATGTATACCAAGGTAATGATAAGGATATTTTTCACTTTGGTTGAATTTTATAAACATGTGGATTGATTCCAATTCTAACAAGTGGTTAGATGCCTACATTATTTTTCAATTTGGTTACTAAAATCAATTTTTAGTGTCTTTTTTAATGTTTTGACCCATTTTATGGGAATTCATAAAGCCTCTAACATTTTAAATATAACTCAATTTTGATTTTTTTTCAAAAGTATATGGTTTTAAATTATCTATCCATTGGTGTTATTACTTTGTATAAATTCACTAATTTAAAAAAGTGCCAAAAATAGGGGGCGGTCCTTAATACAATTTTTTGGGTGTTGTCTTAGTGTTGATTTTTGCACTATTTTGCATTCTTTCTGCTCTTTGATGATTCATTAGCATGGATTCTACTTCTGGTATTGACCATTATGAGTCTTTGATTACACACAATTATCCTACATGAAGACCTCAAATGGAAATAATCATAAAATGCAAAAGATTATGGTCCCTAATGAATGAAACTCAACCATAATTTACATGAGACTTTGAAAAAATTCAGCACCAATGTAAGTTTGAAAAGTGTATGGGTTTAATAGGGACTTATGTGAGTGATATTTTGTTATTTAATTTAGATGGGTGTGATACTTTATTCAAAATATGGGCTAATATACAGGGTTTATTTGGGAAAGTATATCACTTGAGAGCCATGCATCTTGAAGTGGAGCTTCACTCAATCCAGATGACTTTACCTCTATTGTAGATTAACTCACTAAGTTTAATCATTTGTTGACATATTTGAAGGGGATTCGATGAGATAATAAAGATGAAGAGTGTGTGTACTTGATTTTGTTTAATTTGAGTGGTCCATTCTAAATAGTTGTTTCTACATTTTTCTCTAGCATGGATGCCTTAGATGTTGCATTTAAGGTGCTATATTTAGAGTTTTTTTGTGAGAGACTTACTAGGGAGGAATCCAAATCATCTCACCTTGAGCCTTACACCTCTCAAAAAGCATTAGTAGCATCACATACTAAGAACAATATAAAAACAAATAATAAGAAGAAGAACACTCCTCCATATCAAAATGCACCTAAGCCCAACACCAACACATCTAAACCCAAATCATCTTCCAAATCCAATAATAAGTCTAACCTATCTTGATCCTATTGTGGGGGGATTGGTCATGAAGAGTCCAGTTATTTTATGATAATATAAGCCATAGAGGATGTCATTAGGAAACACAATATTTTTATCTCAACTCTTCCATCTTACAAACATGGGAAAGCACTTAATGTCATTGAGATATCACAGTCACCTATTTCAAATAGTTTAGTTCTATATTTTTGTGCTTCATACCATATGGCTTCTTCTAAAAAGTCCTTTATATCTCTTAGTTTGATTTATACTTTTAACATTAAGGTTGGAGATTCTTCCTTTATTTATGCTAATGAAAAGGGTGACATATAGCTAGATGGTAGTTGCATCAATAATGCATTATATGTTCTAGACATCACCACCAATCTACTTTTAATTTATTATATTTTCCATTCTAGTCAGGGCAAGATAGTGACTTTTACACCATGGGGTGTTGAGGTTTGAGATTTTTAAAAGCTACACATACTTATTGCATAGGGTGTTATTGATCATAGTTCTCAACTCTATTATTTTGAGGGTTTTGATGATAATACTCCTTAAGGTACATGTTTGATTTCTCATGCAAATTATAAGAGTGGTATTTGGCATGAGATATTTGGACACCTAAACTACAAATATTTAAAGGAGTTGAACACTCATAGTATGGTAGAGGGTCTTCCTACAGTTTCATGTCTTGATACAATTTTATCTAGTTATGTATTAGGGAAACAACACCAAGATATGTTTCCTAAGGGTATGTCCACGAGAGTTTTTTCATCATTTGAGCTTGTACACAATGATTTAATGGTATTTCCTACTCCTTTCAATGGATTTAAGTATGCACTTACCTTTATTGATAATTTTTCAAGGCGTACTTGGGTTTATTTCCTCAAGTACAAAAGTGATGTATTTGATCACTTCAAACTCTATAAGGATTGGGTCAAGAAAAAATATTATAGTTACATCAAGAAACTTCATATATCTAATGGGGGAGAGTACTTCAATTGAGATTTCTCTAATTTTTTGGTAGCTCATGGTATTATTCACCAGCATTCTATTACACATACTCCATAATAGAATGGCTTAGCAAAATGAAATAACCAAACTTTGAAGGATATGGCTAATTGCATGATGTAATCATGGGATTTAACTCCTATATAATGGTTAGAGGAAGTTAATTATACAAACTACATTTAGAACCATACACCACATAGAGCACTTGAACATTTAACTCTAGAGGAGGCTTAGTCTAGAACCAAGCCTAATGTCTCATTTTTATGAGTCTTTGAAAACCTTGATTGGGTGTTATTACCAAAGAAAAAAGGAAAGCATTGGATAAGAAGAGAAAACCTTTAATTTTTGTAGGGTATTGCAAGGATATGATATTTTATCATCTTTTATATCTTGATACTCATGATGTTCATTTTATAATACATGTACATCTTGATTAGCACTTCACATCTCATGACTCTTCATCTTCTTCCATGCCTTATTCTTCTTTTGATGATTCATCACCTCCTCTTGAGGATTCATTCTTTGATGGGCCCATTTAAGAGATTCCTAAGGAGGTTATATAAGATGATGATAATACTCACACTTATGTTGCCACTATGCCTAGGTGGGCTTGTACTATAGTTTTTGAGGTAACACTTTTCATACAGGATCTTCTACCCACTTGACATCATCATGTACATTCTATAGGTACTAGACTTTTGTGTCAGGCATTATCTAGAGTTCCATAGTCTTTTTCATATGCTCATGGGATATAGGAATGGGATGATGCAATGACAAATGAGTATTGTTCATTGATGAAGAATCACATTTAGGATTTGGTTATTCTTCCTAAGGGAATAAATTTGGATAGGTGAAAGTGGATTTATTGCACCAAGTATGATGCTGATGGGTCCATTGATAAGTATAAGGCATGTCTTCTTGAAAAGGGGTTCTCTCAGGTTGAAGGTATTGACTACTCTAAGACTTTTACACTCATTTCTAATATAGATTATGTTTGCCTTGTACTTTTTCTTACTGCATCACAGGGTTGGCCAGTGTATCAAATATATGTTAAGAGTAATATCTTGCGTGGAGACTTACATGATTAAATCTATATGAAGCATCCTATTAGGTTTTTTCATGATTATGCTCATGTTTATCAACTTAAGAGGTCTCTTTATGGTCTCAAATAGGCCCATTGATCTTGGTGAGATAAGATAGACTGATTTCTTCTCTCCACTAGATTTGTTCACTACCATTCTGATTACACAGTGTATATTCAACGTAGTAGGGAGGATAATGTTATATTGGTCTTGTATGTTGATGATCTACTTCTCACAAGTAGTTCTTCTTATATCTATACTATTCAACAAGCACTTTCAACATAATTTGACATGACAGATCTTGGTTTTTTGCATTTTATTCCTTAGTTTATAGATTTCATAGTTAGATACAAGGATTTATTTGAGTCATCAAAAATACATCCTTGATCTTCTTCAACATTATGGCATGACTAATTGAAATCCAAATCCTTATCATTTTTAGTCTAGAGTGACTCTCACTTTCACTTGTATTACTCCACTTTGTGATCTTACATTGTATCAATAGATGGTTGGGAGTCGTATGTATTTGACCCATACCCTAATATTTCATTTTCAATTGGGCTTGTATCTAGGTTTACACATGACCCTCATGATAGTTATTTTTAGGCTGCCAAGAGGATTTTATGATATCTATGAGGCACTAGTCATTTTGGATTACACTAGACCATGGGTTCTACATCGTTGGTTAGGTACACTGATCCAAATTGGGTAGGTTCTCTTGATGACAAGAATTCCACTTTTGGTTACATCTTTTGTCTTTGTTCTTCACCTATTGCTTGGTTGTGTAAGAAGTAGTAATCTATTACACTTTAATCTATATAGGTTGAGTATAGGGCAATAATTACAATGAGTTAGCAGATTCTTTGGCTTCATCAATTATTGACAGAGTTTGGCTTCACATAGGATTTACCCACTATAATTTGGTGTGACAACCAGAGTGAAATCCACATATCTTGAAACCTATTTTAACATCAACGAACCAAGCACATTGAGGTACATATGCACTTCATTCATCAACACATTTAAGATGGAGTTCTTAGCTTAGAGTACATTCCAACTCAATAATAGGTTGCATACTTCTTCACAAAGATTTTTTCATCACCTCATTTCCTTGAGTTGCATGGCATGCTTGGGGTATCATAAGTTGTCATTGGAGGTGTTCATAAGGATATCTTCCTTCTTCATTTCATGGATACATATTTTATAGGAGTGCCTTATCAGGGCTAGTTATTAGGACTCATATTATGGATATGCCACTATTTATTTTTTGGCTATTGTTATCCCCTATATTTATTTGAGGGTGGGGGGGGGGGGTGTTATAGTATGTATTTTTTATGTTTGCAAGTGTATTAGCTAGTTATTTAATCTTTTTACTAGTTTTTCCTATGTGAATATTTATCTTATATTGGTTATTTAGGCTAGTTCTTTATTTTGCCTTGCCTAATTATGCAAGGGATTCATATTATACTAGCATCTCATTTTGAATAACATTTGACTTGCTTTGATTTGTAATCATTTGTCTACAACTTCCTTGTGTGACTTTTTATGGTTAACACTATAGAATCTTGGGTTGGAATGCCTTTACCATTCTTAAAAGTACAATGTAGCATAAACTAATATAGAACACTCAGCCTCAATTTTTAATCTAGAATTAAAGGGAATTGATGTAACTTGTAGTCATCCATATGAAACCATGTGAGTAAATCAAGAGCATATTTGGATTGTGCAATGGTGATCCTTGAATAAGACTATGAAATATCAATCCCAAGTAAGTCATGGATAATTTATCCTAAAAATTATTTTTAACTATTAAAATTGAAGATGAATAACTCCATGTGATCAATAGGTCATCAACATATAGAACCAAAATTAAGAATGAGTCATCCTACTGTAAAATATGGACATTCAAATCTGAATGGCATCTAGTCAACCCAACTGTGATAAAGAAGGAATCCATCTTGGCATACCAAGTTTGAAAGGATTTTTTTAGACCATAGATATATTTATGAATTCTTCACACTAAGGAATAATCCTACACAAAACCATATGGTTGATCTATACATATCTCTTCCTCAAGGTCACTATGAAGAAAGACACTCTTCACATTCATCTGATGAACATCCCAACTATGACCTACTACAATGGAAAGAGTGAGCTAGATAAAGTTCATTTTATAAACTAGTACAAATGTTTTAGTATATTCTATGTCACAAACTTTTGAAAATCCTTTTGTCACTAACCATGCTTTAAAATTATCCACTGACCTATCTAATACAAATTTTGTTTGATAGATCCACCTATATTGAGCAAATTTACTTCCCTTAGGAAGGGGTAATATATCTTAAGTGTGGTTCCTTATCAAATAATTATACTCATCATGCATAGTTGTATCCCAGTCAGGAATGCTAGATGACTCATGAAATGACTATAGATCAGAAGCACAAGCAATGAAAACATGTGGAATACCATTAAACTATAAATGATTCCACCTAACATCTAATGGATCCCCAACCATATCACCCAAACTCTTTAATGTCTATCTATCGTAAAGAGGACTTGAAGTTAGAGAGTTAGGAGGAGATTACTCAACTTAAAAAATGTGACTATGTAGGGAATGATGTGAATCCTCATCATCTGAGCTGTAAGAAGAATACTCATCATTAAATATTTGATCTGGATGATCTAAAGAATCTAAATTATCATCATATCCTAGTAAGTCTGAGGAGGTGGTAGATGTGTCAATTATAGAGTCTAAAGGACTATTCTAAAAGTGCAGACTCCTCTCAATGATCAACTCATGCATGGTAGGATGAAGAAGCCTATAACACCTTCTACATACCCAACAAATATTCAATGCCTAATCTAAGGTTACATGGCCTTATGTTTATTCTTAGGATTGTGAGACATTGTTGGAGATCTAAATAACCTAAGTGCTCAACTATGGGCTTCTAACAACTCCAAGCTTCAAAATGATGATTCCTTTCAATGATTTTTGAGGAATATAGTTATGGATATAAAGCACATAGTTAATGGATTCTACCTAGTATTGTGGTGCAAGTGATTTGGAGTGTATCATATAGGTTCCCATTTACTTCAAATACCTATTCTTACATTTTACAACACCATTTTACTAAGGATTATATGAAACTATTTATTATAGATCAATCCCTTTTGAAGTGTATAACTGGTCAAAGTGATGATTGACATACTTTCTGCCATTGTTTGTGTGCAAAAATATAATGGTTTTCCCTGACTATTTCTCAATAAGAGCCTTGAAATCCTTAAATTGGTCAATGACCTTAGATTTTTGTTGAATATAATATGGCCAAGTATACTTAGAGAAGTCATCTACGAAGGTAAACATGTATCTAGTACTGTTGAATGAAGGCTTCAAAAATGGACCTTAAATGTCATTGTAAATCAACTCCAAAATTTGAGTTGATTTCCATGATTTTCCTTTTTCATATTTTTATTTAGGATGTTTAACAAGTATACAACCTTTTTAAACACCATTAGAAAGATGGACATGAGGAAACCCTATCACCATATCTTGTCGATTGAGTTATTCCAAGTAGTGATAGTTTGGATAGCTAAATCACTCATGCCATAATTTACTCTCTCCATCTAAATGAGTGAGTAGTGTAGTAGAAGGATGATTAGGAGGAAAGTCTAAAAATATATACAATATTGACTGGTGATTTTCTTTCCCAATAACCACTGTAGTAATATTGTGCAACTCCCAAATGACCACATAATATGGGTTAAAATCAACTCTCCTACCTTATTTAATGTGTGTGACTTGGAAAACATATAAGAGATTAGTTGATAATAAGGGAACACATAAGACATCTTAAAATGTTCCATCATTAACTTCAATAGACCCTCTCCCATAAAATTTAATAGAAGTGTCCTCACCTATCAAAATAGATGGCATATAACATGGCTCTAAGAATGAAAACAAGTATCATGAAGAATCTATAAGGTGTGAAGCACCAGAATCAATCACTCATGTGGATGGTTGAGATGCAACTGAAATAAAGGCCTTGCCCTTACCTTTTCCCTTACTATTATATTTTACCTTATAAGACTCCTATGTTGATGATCTCTATTTAATTGAATCAGGGATATTGATGTTATTTTTCTCAAACATCTTTTTCAGTTGTTTAATTTGTTTCTTCATACATTTGGTTTCATCATGCCATGTTCTCTTATAATAGGAACATTTGGGTCTCTCTTTATTGGGTTTCTCACCTAAATAGGACTCATATGATGATTTTGGATTAAAATATGATTTTTTACCCTTCTATTACTCTTAGTCCTTAATTTATTTCTTATCCTTTTTATTTGAGGTCTTCTATTTGTCATGAATCACTATCAAGGCATGAGACTTGGATGACTTCAAAGTACCCATCTAAATGAGATTGTATTGTTCCCTAGTTAATTCTTTGTAAAAATTATCTAAGGATGACATATGACATGTAGCTCCTAAGCCACTCTTTGTATCATAAAAGGTAGATACAAACACCTAATAATCAAGACCTAATTTATTAGGAATAGATAATACCAATTGATCATCCTTCATTTCAATACCACACATTTTCAATTGCAACATAAGTGACTTAAGTCTAGTGAAAAAATATTGTATAATTTCAAAACTACCTAGACTCAAACTAATGAGCTCATTATCTAGATCATGTTCTCTCATTACATCTGGATTCCCAAAGAGTCCTTCCAAAGTATTCCAGATCTCATTTGGTTTTTTTAGCAAATTCAGTGTGAAAAAGTAAGTCAAGAGAAATAGACAAATAAAAAATACCATATGCTTCATCACACCTATATAAACATTTAATTTTGTTTGCATCAACTATTGGTTTAGTTTGTGTTCATGTTTATCCTATTTAAACCTTTGCTTCTTAGAAAAAAACAACTTTATATTTCCATTCATGATAATTGAATGGATTGAGAAGTAGAAATAAGTTGTGATCCATGATGCAGTGTAATTAAAAACTAAATGATCAACATAGAAACCAAGGCACAAAGCAACCCCCCTAAAATTATCAAAAAGAACCCCCTTTATTACATAAGTTTAGCACATTATGTTTTAGTGCATATATAATTAACACAAAAAATTTACACATTAAATCCCACCAAATTTTAAGGTATTGTGTAGGTCCAAATATATCTGTAAGCATGGGTGCAGAGTTGGTTCATGAAACTTTAACTAATGTAACAAGGATACATGATGCATATCATGTAAAAAAATGCTACACAATAAATATACACTTTGATATAATGAGCTACATGTACAAATTGACATAATAAACCATGTAGATATATATGATATTGTCAAAGTGCATAGTTTGGTGTAGTATACGCCATCACGCAATACGTATAACAACAAGGTGACTAACAGAGGTCATTGAATGCATAGTACAATGTAGTATTTATTATCATGAAACACACACAATAATAAGGTAGTTACATATAAATGAGTGAAATATGTACATTAATGTCATAAATGACAACAAATGCTCATAGAAAAATGGACATTAGACTTAGCCAAAAATGCATCCATAAATGAGCAATATATGCAATGAATTATTTTGACAATTCACTTGATAAAAAATGATATTTGTTTGAAATATTCTTCAAATTAAATCCATTTGAAAATAAATTTTTAAACTTCATGAAAAAGTACATGGTTTCAAAAAAATGGCATCGAAAATGGAGTCTAAATGACTAAGAATGGGCCTCCAAAAGTCAGACTACGAGTTTTGTAGTCTAATCCATAGTTTATCAGGAAACATGTGGTCTACAAGAATATAGGTGGAAGGATATAATTCATGGCTGAAAATTATCAATCTGTGAAGATAAAAATCTAAAAACAACATTCAATATTGACTTTGAAGATGAAGTATGTTGTGCACAGAGCAAGGACACCTAGGAGTAGGCTAAGATAAGTATGATACAAAGGCCTAGATAATACACAATGTTAAACACAAAGTATGTTTATGTATTCTAAAAATCAATGTATGTATAAAAAATGGTGATAGATCTAATAATTTTATTGAAAAACCAAAAAACCAGAATGATGACCTTTTGTCAAAAACTACTAATCCTCTGAAAGTGTACACACCTCTTTCAAGTTATTCCTTTCAATTCTACATTAAAACCATAAATGCCAATACAAAAAAATACATGCAAATTCTAATTATAATGATAATGCCAATGTCATATAATAATTATAAGAGGATAAACCACACATGAACACACAGATCTAAAGATTACCTCTCACTAATTTTAATTAGAATACAAAACAAAAACTTCTCTAGATTCTTAAAACTATTCCAAAAAAAATAAAAATATGGTGTCCTTTACCAAAACCTATACTCTGATACCATTTTAGAATGAGTGACATTCTATTAGAATGATCAAAGATCGAAGACTGGTGGATTCAATTACACTTAATAGCTATGTTGTAAGAGTAGAACCAAATTTGTACAAAATAATAGTAGCTTGTATTCATAATAAGAATAAACATAGCTTAGAAGAGATGTACATTTATAGGTACAAGAGAGACATAAAACCACATACATTTGGAAATGTGAACACAAAAAAATTTCAAAATAGATTGTATTCACCATGTACAAAATGTCAATATGGGTGGGTAAATGTCAAGGGTATCTTCATCCACTTATTTGAATACAATTTGGACATGTGCATGATCATCTTAATGACCTCATTATTACACCTACGTGACCTTAATATTACACCTAAGAAAGATAAATATACATGTAGGAAAAAA
>JARHVA010001674.1:25000-62500 GCA_037957365.1 Torreya grandis
GCTAGAGGGAGAATATTAATGGTAGAGGGCTGAACAAACTTTGTCTTTATGTGTAACTACCTGAGGATGCTCTCAACCATTTGCCTGCATAGATGAAAACTTTTGGACAAATTCCCTCCCTCTCATGCATGCCATGGAAAAACTTGATTTTTCCATGATTCCCTCAGAATATTCTATATATATGGTCCTTTGAATTATATTCTTTGGAGTGTCCCACCTTGGATCTGTAAGCCTGCAATTTCTCTCCCATGGAGGAGCTTGGACATGCACAACAATGAAATAATGCAAAAGACTTGGGTCATTTTCAAATCTTCACCTTTTGGCTCCAACTTATTTTTCACATTTCACATTTTATAAATTCACCTTTTTCACATCTAGACTTCTAGGGATTTACTCATATATTTTAAATGTAAAAAATGAATTATTTTTACCCTCAAGGTTACCATACCTCATTTATAAATTTTCCAAGTCAGCTTGTTGCTAGTGGTGAAATCTTACCCAATTGCCTTGCACGAGGTCCTTAAATATGATGTATATGTCTATGTGGCATTTCCATGTCACATCTACTCACCAATATCTTTGATTTACACTGAACTCAACATTAATTATCTCCATATGTAGTTGGACTTCTTGTTCATCCATAGAACACTTCACTGGCTACCACAATGGATTCAATTGGGCACTCACAAGGCTTAAAACTGACTAGGCTACTTCATTGGATCTAATATGAGAACATGTTACTTTATTATTGGTTCTTATCCCTTTGAATAGTCCATATTGGCTCACACAATTGAATTTTCTCACCCAAGTAATTGCATGCCATTGATCTTGATCCAAATGATCAAATGTCATTATCTATCTATAGGTCTTGTACTGAAATGGTACCACTTGATAGCTCTATGAGCTCTCTATATCCTACTCTATCAATCTTGTCATGCTAATGCACTCTTACCAAGTGGCGGTCCCATGTTCATTCTAGGTTTTGTTGAAAATTCTTGACTTAATACATGCCATAGATTAGATTGTGTAAACTTGAACATGTACAATTGATCTATGGAAATGTGCTTGATCTTTAGCCTATGACCACATATTGACTTTTTAACTATGTTCTCATGCTGCTAGATATTTTCATCTAATCAAACACACATCATCATATTACAATCCATAAAATTGAGTATGATTTATTCCTTGTAAATAGTCTTTATTTATTTGAGCACCATTACACTGCATAATGACACCTTATGCTTCTTAACCTTTTTGACCTATTTTTATCACCATTAGATCTCTAATAGGGTTTACACTATGGTGACACTTGTCACCATCTCATTCATCCTAGGGATTTGTTTGAAACATTGGCCTTCTATGCACTATTAATATGGATATGTATGCTTCACTGCATATTGTTGATCAATGGGAACCTACTTGACTTTTAATCATGCACCACGAGATCAAAACTTATGCAATTCAATTGAATTTTTTCAGATATTTTGGTCATCGGGCCTTCTTTCTTTGCCATTTCCATCTTGCAACAATCTAATCTTTGGGACCTTTATTCCGAGCCTTTTATCCATAGCAATTTGGTCATCAAAAGAATTGTTTTGGACATTTTATCCATGAAATTCCTATCTTTGGTATCCCTGTATTCATTCATATTTTCCTTATTGGGACTTTTGTATTGGGTAATTTCCCCAACATAATCTCTCTGAAGAATTGAGCACCTTTAAGCCTTTTTCCATGGATAAAATTAATTCCTTTAGGATTTTTTCCATGGGTCCTGATAAAAATGATCCTCTTGGCTTCTTGCTATGGATAAAATGTCTAACAGAATTCATTCCTTTGGGATTTTTACCACAGGCAAAATGTTTGAAAGAATTAATTCCTTTAAGCTTTTTATCATGGGTAATTTACCCAAAATAAATTGAATTTTACTTTTTTTCTGAAGGAATTAGACCTGACATTTAGTCGAAAGAATTGACCTTGACACTTTTTTTGAAGAAATTGACCTTGAAATTTTTCCAAAAGAATTGACCTTGACACTTTTCTCACCATATTGCAATTCTTTCAAACTTTTTGTAGCAGACAAAATGTTTGATGGAAATGGGATTCTTGTGAACACTTTGGCTAAGACATTGAGTTTCTTTGAACTTTATTTAGTGGAAAAAATGTCCAATAGAAATAAGTATTTAGATTTTTTATTTGAGATGAAAATCTTGAAGACATATTTCTATTAGGTAAAGTGTTCACGTAAAAATCCCAAAAAAGTCTAAGGGATTTACACATACACTAAGTAATTTAACCTTGAACTTGACCTTGGAGTGAACATGGAACTTGACCTTGGAGTGAACATTTGAAGACAAAAATTGAGCTAATTACTTAGTCAACTATACTCAACTTAGGTTGGAATTAAACATTTTCACTTGACAAGGGATCAATTAATTTAATGCAATTTTGGGTACTAACACTAACTCTCACTTGGGGATGCATACACCCTATAGGTGTGAAAAGAACCACAAACTGTAAGACCAAGTGCCAATCCATTGGGTTATGGAGTCAAGACTTAGCATTTTTTAGCAAACATTCATGAAGGCTTTTAAAACATGGAAAACTTAACAAAAATAGATCAAGAGGATTTGGAAATGAATACACGATAGAAACACAAACAAAAAATGTACAAACAAGGTCCATATAAAAGGGGCAACAAAACAATGAAACAAAAAGACTATACACTATATAATTATGTATACAAGTCATAGACTCAGTCAAGGAAATGCTTTAAATGTCTACCATTGACTAGTAGCTCTAGTATTTCACCATCCAGATCTCTTAGGGAAAAAGTGTTTTTCCCAATCTGGTAGTTAATTGAATAGGGACCCATCCACAAGGCATCAAATTTTCCATGCTTGCCTTTTTCCTCATGCATGTTGTCCCAAAGTAAAACCAGATCATCTACATGTAAGGTTCTTAGAGTGACCTTCCTATCAAATATTTTATTCAAGTTTACCTTAAAATTGAGGTGTCTTTCATGAGCTTGTCTTAAAATTTCATCAATCTCAATAATTTGGTTCATCCTACTCTCATAGTGGTTTGTTTTTTCATCATCCTCTAGTTACTGCATGAGCTAATAGCTTGGAAACTACAAATTCATAGGCAAAACTGCTTGAGCTCCATAAATAAGCTCAAAATGGATTTTGTGTTAGGAATAAGTGATTAATTATGAAATAAATTATATAACATAGAATTCATTCCTCAAATTCATAGTAGCAAAGACATATGGAAGAAAATTTAGATCTAAGTAAATACACACATAACACCGATATAACATGGTTCACCCAATATGGGTTACATCCATGAAGAAGCTCTCAATAATATTATAAACAAGAGTACAAGACAACTCTCAAAAATAACCTATTATAGATATAACTTTCTCCAACCTAAATTCACACCAAAATTATTGAGATGTTAATCTACACTTTCAAACCTGATCACACTGATCAAAGAGAGAATTATAGAGCTCAAAATGAGATGCAAAATGCAATGAATAATCTGTTACTCCTCACCCATATTTATAATTTTCAAAATCCATTGAAAATGTGCCATAACCATAGATATAACCATATCCCCACAAAATAAGGCAAAAAATAAGGGAGGTTTTAACCACATAATCCCTCGATTCTCTCAACACCTTAGATCACACCCACTTACCATAAAACATGCCATAATTGGGGGAATGGTTAATACACTCAAAAATTCATCCCACCATTGTAAAAGGTAAATATTTCATGTTAAAAATTCCCTGGTAACTTTATTTTTACCTTAGGGTTGAAATGGACTCCATATTTAACAATCACTCACTTAGAGTTCATTTTTCATTGAACAAAATTTAACACTCCTCCATGATCTTCATGAAAACCAACCAAAGCTGAACATAACCTTAACTTATCCAATGTGACTACATTGGTCATCATATCTATAGGATTTTGGCTCATATGTATCTTCTCTAGCTTCAACATTTTTTCCTCTAAAGCCATCCTGATGAAATGATACCATAACTATATGTGCTTCATCCTTGAGTGGAAAGCAAAGTTCTTGTCTAAATGTATAACACTCTAACTATCACTATGTAACCCCCAAAATTATTTCTTATGCCCTAATTCATTAATTAACTATTGTAACCAAATCATGTCCTTGCTAGCCTCTATACAACAAGATACTCAGGTTTTGTGGTTGATAAAGCCACAACCTTCTGTATCTAGGAAATCCAACTAACTATTGTATCCCTGATAGTAAATAAATAACTTATTGAAATCCTCATACTATCAACATCCATAACCATATCCAAGTCCACATAACCATTAAAAGTGTTGTTCATTCCACCAAAGCACAATGTTGTACCCATGGTTCCTCTTAAATATCAAATAATCCACTTCTCTGCTTGCCAGTGCTCATAACCTAGATTACTCATGTACCTACTTACTACTCCCACTGCATGGGAAATATCTATCCTAGTAAAAACCATAACATACATTAGGATACCAACCACCAATGAGTAATTTATGTTGGACATCTTTATCTTTTCTTCTTTTATCTTGGGACACTGTTCCTTTGATAATCTAAAATGGCCTACCAAAGGAGTCCTAACCAGCTTAGCATCCTGCATACTAAACCTCTCCAAAACTTTATTCACGTACTCTTCCTAGGATAATATTATCTTCCTCTCCTTCCTATCTTGAGTTATCCTCATACCAATGATTTGCTTTGTTGCAACCAAATATTTCATATAAAAATAATCACTAAGCTGCTTCTTGAGTACTTGAATCTGTTGCATGTTTTTTCCTGCAAATAACATGTCATCTGCATATAAGCATAGGATTATATAATTACCATCCTCAAATATTTTTACATACACGTAATGGTCAGAATGACACTTGGAGTAACCATGTTCCAACATAAAACTATCAAACTTCTTATACCATTGTCATGGAGCTTGTTTCAGGCCATATAAGCTTTTCTTTAGAATGTACACCAATTTATCCTTTCTTTTAACCTCATAACCTTGTGGATTCTCCATATACAATTCCTCCTCCAAATATCCATGAAGGAACAAAATATTCACATCTAATTGTTCTAAGTGCAAATCCTTCACTTCAACTATACCAAGCATAGCTCTAATAGAATTCATCTTAACAACATGAGAAAAAATCTCATCAAAATCAATACCTTTCTTTTATGCAAACCCCTTAACCACCAATCAGGCCTTATACCTTTTCCTTCCTCCATCCTCTTTTTTGATTTTGCATACCCACTTTTTCTACAATGATCTCTTTCCCTTGGGTAGCTTCACCAAATCCCACGTCTAGTTATCCATGAGAGAACTATGTTCCTCTTCTATGGCTTGCTCCCACTTCTCCCTAGTATTTGCCTGCATTGCTTGCTCAAAAAATTATAGTTCTCCACTTTCAGTAAGTAACAAATAACTCAAATATGGGGAAAAAAATTTAGGATCTTTTCTTACCCTAGAATACCATTTTACTATAGGATTTTGGGGTTCCTGTATAGGAGGTTCTTGAACTATCTCCTTGGATACCTTACCATTCGTAATATCATCCAACACTATGTATTCTTTTTGTTCCTATTCTTACAACTAATCCTTATACATGGCTATTTATTTAAAGATAACACCCCTAGATCATAATATTTTATTATCTCTAAGACTCCAAATCTAGAAACCAAAGTCATCCTCATCATAACCAAAAAAGGTGCATCTCTCAGACCTAACCTCTAACTTGGTCCTATCTTTCTTGGAAACATAAACATATGCCTCACATCCAAAGACCCTAAGAAAATAATATTTAACTTTATTACCAAACCAAGCTTCCTTAGGTATGCCTTCATCTAAAGGCACTAAAGGTCCTCTATTAATTATATATACTACTGTGTTAACTACTTCTACCCAAAACATTAGGGGCAAACCTACATGCAACCTCATGCTCCTAACATTCTCCATGATTGTCTTGTGCATCTTCTCTGACACTCCATTATTTTGTGGTGTCTTTGAAAATGTCCTTTGCCTAAAAATTCCATTATATGAACAATAATAATCAAATGCTTACCTATAGTACTCACCTCTATTATTTGACCTAAGACATTTCAACTTGAGACCTATTTCATTCTCAACTAAAGTTTTCCATCTTTTGAACGTTTTAAACACATTAGATTTCTTCTTAATACAATAAACCTAAACTTTTATAGTTGCATCATCAATAAATGTAACATAATAATTTGAACCACCAATAGAAGATACCTGAGCTAGCCCCGATACATTCGAGTGAACCAACTCTAACTTATTCTCCTTCTTCATAGGTCCAAACCTTAGGAACTTAATACACTTCTACTTCCTATAAACATAATCATCACAATCTAGGAAACTTATCTTTTAATATATCCATGCCCTCCTTTCTAGCTCATATGACCAAGCTTGTAGTGCCACAAAGTTGTATCTCCATCTACAACAACTAAATTACAGTGATCAACACTACTAGTCAAATACAAAGTGCCAACTTTCTTACCTCTTGTTGTTTCACTAAATTTTGAATCTATTTGATGTTTAAGGAGAAAAATAGATGAAGGGTAGGGGTTAGAGATTAGAGAGAACCTAAATTGGTTGTGCACCATATCCAGATGATGTTGAGCATTCCTCTTTGGCTAGGGAGGACTACCTGTGAATAAGAAATCACTACCACCAAAAATATTTGTTAGTAGATATATGAGAGGGCTACCAAGCTACACGCTTATTCCTAGAAGTGCCAAACTTCCTTAGGGATGATAGTTCACTTTTTGAAACAAAATAGTACTGAATAACAAAATTAAAGAGAGAGTAAGGGAGAGATATTCATACCATTCTTGTAATTTGAGTGTAGCAGAGAGTGACACAATGCAGGTAATGTGAGTTATTGGCTTTTTTGGAGGTTGTTTAGGTAGGCTTAGAGAAGTTGATGGAAATACATATTCATCTATGTCGGTTCTATTACTAATGTCAGTAAGGAGATATGACCGATATCAGTTATGTGACTAATGTTAGTAGGGGTAATAGGTTCTCAAGAAGTTGCAGGAGACTTTTCTAAGATGCAAGGTAGATGATTAGGTTTGTGAGGTTGGGAAGAGTCGTAAGGGAGTGGGTAAGACTCAAGTGGGTCTAGATAGAGGTTTTGTATGTTTTAAGTAGAGGGAAATAGGTGAAGGAGTTTTATAACTCCTTCATAGGAAGAGTCAGGATGTTCATAAAATGATAAACAATATAGTGTAAAGTAATTGTAAAATGACTATTTAAAAGAATTAATAAACATAGAGATATACTTAGCTAGTGAAATGGATGAATTATGAGTGCCAGATAAATGGATCTAATGAGGCATGTTGAAGCAATATATGAATAGAAAAGACAAGTGTGTGTTATTAGTTTATAAGAATCTAAACTTTATGCAGTATATCAATTCCTAATTTGGACTGATTTATACAGAGTAATGGTAAGCCTAGATGTAGAAAGTTGAATGCCAAATCCTGTATGTGAATGATTGATTTCTCTAATTTTTACTGACCTAAATATTAGCTTGGAATTTAGCTTAAGTAATTGACATCAGTTGAGGGTTGACCAATGTTGATGGCATGAGAATAGGTAAAAGGGCTATTTTAAAACTATTTTCTATTCCATCTCTTGCCAAGTGTGGTATCCATTAGAAAATGGTAGAAATGCGAGGTTAAAAAGAATGTAGTTAGTTAGGAATTTATGTTAGGGGTGAGAACAAGTCATGGACAATTATGATTAGGAGACTAAGTCTTTAGGTGACTAAAAGGGTAAGAATTAGTCTGAGGATGAGGTGGTCAGGTAAGGTGGCATAAGTAGTTTTTAATTAACTTAATTAAATATTTTTAAATTAATTAAATGTGTGAAGGGTGAAAACATGGGTTAAGAAGGCTAATTATTAAAAGGGGATCAAAGGTGATTTTGACATAGGGAGTTACACATGTGTGTGACATAATTTTCCCCTAGTTATCTTATAATTTGTATTGACAAGTTGTAAGATAAAAATAGGAGTTAGATGTTCCAAGTATGAGATGAGGTACCCCCCCTCAAAATGGGAACTAACAGAGAAGAATCTATAATCAGCTACTTGTTTGAGAAGGAGTTAATTGGGTGGGTGGATGTTGAGTGAGAATGTGGTAACATCAATGTTTGCATATATACTACTATGATCTATAGTCAACATAATCAATAACAGGTAAAGGCAAGGACTCAAATAGAAATAACCAAATCATTACTTGTAAGTGATAACTGATAAGGTTAAAATGATCAAAGTTTTAGCTCTAATGGTCCATGTGTTCTAGGTATCTGAGGTAAGAAGTGTTCCTATTAAACATAAAAGGTTGCAGTTGATAGGACTGGCTTGGTCATGATCCAAAACACCTAATATACATGTGTGTAGAATAGCCAATTATAGTGAGGTAGCATAATCAGTCAAGACAAGAAATGCAAGGTTGGTTCAAAAGGGTCAATGGTCAAGGAGATATTCATGATCTTTAATTAGAGTCATCATGGGTGGAGATTTAAGTGATCTCCAAGGTTGGTTGTCATGGTTAAGGAGATATACGTGATCTCTAAGTTGCCCCAGACTTAGGGTGTAATCCAAAGGGTGCTGGTTGGGGTTGAAAAATCTAAGTTTAAGGTTGTTAATGTCAATTATGTCACTAATGTCAATAAGATGTATTTTTGACATCAACATCTTAGGTTAAGACTAATGACATTGGTGGGTGACCAAATTTGACAAAAAGAGATTTGGTAGCCCACAAAAACTCAATTATGATAGTTGATTGGAGAAAAAGAGTTCTAAATGTTATAGGGCATAAGATATCTCTAGCCTATCTATTTTTGGTGAGTTGGAAAGATATTAGCGGTTGAGAAGAGTGTGTGAGAGTGAGGATTGGATTGAGTGCTTAGTGGGCCATAGTGTGATCAAGAGAGTGTTGGTGTGGGTAGAGGTGGTAGAGGTAGGATGGGACCCAACTAGAGGTGTGCCACCTCAAGTGTCATCCATTCTAACCCAGAGGAGATGGAGAGATGAGTTAGGATGCTATTTAAGTTAAATTTTAATTTAAGGTAGTTAATTTGTTATTTAGGCTAATTTGTTATGTTTGGGGGGAGAGAGTGTAATTAGAGGGGTAGTAAATTGGGTAAGGGTAGGTTTGGGTGAATTTAGGAGGGGTTAGGGGTAGTTTTTAGGAAAAAACCTAAATTTTAGAGGTAGGATATTCAGTCCTAGGGTTGAACCAGTCACTAATGTCAGTGGGGCTCATCGATATTAGTTGATAATTGGTACCAATGTCAATGGGGCTCACCAACGTCAGCTGATAACTGGTGTCAATGTTGGCTGATTGACATTGATATCAATAAATAAGATCAACATCAGTTATAGGAAAAAACCCAACTAAGAAGAAAAGGCCAATTTTAGATCCTTAGTTGAGTTATTCGATGAGCCTAATGGCTGAGCTAGCCTCATAAGACCTTGTGTCAATTGAGTGCTACCTACATAGCTTGGGTGAGGGCCTCAAGCCAATATAGTTCTCCCAATTCATAGGGAAAAAGGGTGAGGTATGGTTAAAAAAATTATGGGAAGTGGTTAGGAAAAGGGAGTTTGAAATAAGTCATGGGACCTAGGGCTTAAAAGATAGGTCATGGGGTTAAGGGTATGAGATATAGGCCATGGGGCCTAGAGTTTAAGATATAGGCTGTGGAGCCTAGAGTTGAAAGATAGGCAATTGGGCCTAGGGTTGAGATATAGGTAGTTAGGCCTAGGGTTTAGATGGGTTAATAGGTTAGATAGTTAGGTGGGTATACATTCAAGCTGACCTTAGAAGACCCCATGTCAACTGAGTGCTACCTACATAGCCAGATGAGGGCCTTAGGCCAATGTAGTTCTCCCAATGCATAGGGAAAAAGGGTGAGGTATGGTTAAAAATTTGTTATGAGAAGTGGTTAGGAAAAAGGAGTTTGAAATAGGTCATGGGATATAGGGATTAAAAGATAGGTTATGGGGTTGAGGGTGTGAGATATATGCCATGGGGCTTAGAGTTTAAGATATAGGCCATGGGGCCTAGAGTTGAAAGATAGATAGTTAGGCCTAGGGTTGAGAGATAGGTAGTTAGACCTAGGGTTTAGATGGGTTAATAGATTAGATAGTTAGGTGGGTATATGGTTGAGCTAACCTTAGAACACCCCATGTAAACTGAGTGCTACCTACATAGGCCAGATGAGGGCCTCAAGCTAATGTAATTCTCCTAAAGAGAAGGGAAAAAAGGGTGGAGGTATATATTGGAAATTATGTGACTCTAGATTTGTGTGTGTGGATGCAGACTAGGTAGGAATTGACATTATGAGATCAACTACCTACACTACTGATGAGTATGAGGAGGGATGTCACCATGGATGAGTGGGAGCACATGACAGCCATAGAGTTAGGAGGAGTATGATGATATTATTGGGTTGTATGTGATGTTAGTTTGATGATAGCTTTGATAGAGAGGTGGGATCACATCACCAAGAATTTTTATTTGCCTACCAAAGAGTTGAAAATAATGTAGGATGATGTATATACGATTTTATGGTTATCACTAGAGGGTGAGGATCTCTTCTCATGTTTGAGACAGGATCATGATATTCGCATGGCTACATTATTTGAAGAGCATGTTACTGAGGTGACCTAGCACTCAGTGAGCTTTGCGTATGAGCCACTATACACTATTGATGAGGAATAACATTAGCTGAGTATCCTGATGATGATAGGGATTATAGTATATGCACTATCAGACATAGATGGGGGGAGATTTCTTATTGCATTGATAGGTGTGTTGGCATAGATGGTTGAGTAGTGGATAGTGTATGCATGGGGAGCAATTTTTTTGGCATAGTTATATAGAGATTTATGGGGTTTGAGGCTATGATGATGGTATATTTTATATGTTAGGCATTTAATACATTATTGGGCATATGAGCACATCATGGTGACATAGCCATTGGGGCTACCCACCATGATTGCAACTGATTTTAGGTTTAAGTTCAGATGGTAGAGAGAGGGTATGGACCAAACATGAGTAGATGGCATAGTGTGGGATATTAATTACTATAGGTTTATGATAGATGGATTGATTCTCATAGATACTATTTGGAGGCCCTACTTGACATACCCTACATTTATAGGATAGACAAAGCAACTTGTTGATTTACAAAGCATGTTATGGGTTAGAGGAAGATGACCTAGAGATTAGAGATGATACCCATGGCACAAGTCAGGAGATAGTTTGGCTTGTTATAGGATGTGCCTCTTGCCTTTCCTCTATATAGGAGGGATGATATAGAGGCACCCCTACCTTTGCCCCAAGAGACAGATGGGCCAGATTTTGAGGAGTTGTTACAGGCCTAGGTGTGGTAGATACTAGATGCACAATGGCTTATCTTGTATGGTGGATAGGTCTATATCCCATGCTTTAGGTCAAGAGGCCACCACCAGATTTATAGGGAGTGATGAGAGAGATATATATAGTTGTATAGGCTTAAGATGTAGTTATACAGGCCTAAGAGGTATCACATGCATAGGTTTTGGTATTACAAGGCCAAGTTATGACATTGCAGGGATATGTCAGGACATTACAGGGCCAAGTTACTACATTAATAGTAGAGAGAGATAGTTTGAGAGCAATAGAATAGGCTACTCCTCCTCCACCATAGGGACCAGTACAGGGTCATACAATAGGTTTGATGGGTCTACCATAGATTGTATCTCTAGTGAGGTACAACACTTATTTAGATGATATTTCATACTATGAGAGATCCATCAAGGAGTTCCCATAGATTTTGAGGTATTTTGAGGCTAGAGAGCAGGAGGGATCAGTGACACATTCCATGGCTTCTAGCTCACACAAACATAGATAGGCAGAGAGTGGTGATGATATTGTTACTTCATGACCATGATTATAGCCTTGATTATTCTGAGGGACAAATGATATTTTTGATGTGATATATATTTTATACACACCATCTTATGAGCCGAAGATTAGAGATGTTATTTTTGAGAGAGAGATGATACTGATATGATTCATGGATGTATATTTATATTCAGAATATATATATATATATATATATATATATATATATATATATATATATATATGAGAGAGAGTTTGTGATTTTGAGATGTGTTTATGTGATGGTGATGATGTTGAAGTTATTATAATGATGTGGATGTTTATGTTATGTTAATGTTGAGCATGTTAGTTGAGTTAGACTAGCATTTCCCATATGTGTGATGGTATATGCATAGTTGATTGGTTAGCTTCATCTTAGCATTTTTCCATATTTTTGATGGTGTATGATTAAAATGAATGGGTTGGGTATGTTTTTTTTCTAGTATTTTTCCATATTTGTGATGTTGTATGCTTAAAATAAATGGCATAGGCTTGATAGTTTTCCTATTTATTGTTGTTTAGATAAACTATGGTTGCATATTTGGTAGATTTCTCATGGGATATATGAAATGGGTTAATGGGTAATGCTTGTTATTTTTAGTATTTTTTTGGGTAGTTATTTGATTATCTTTTCTTGAGGTGGATATGTGAGTGATAATATTTGTTAAACACATAACTCTAAGATTCAAGAAAAATTGGTAGAAAGGCAATAAAGTGATTGAATCTTGTTGTGAGATGTGATCTCAAAAGAGAAATAGACATGTGATTGAGATGAGAAAGAAAGAGGTACGATGCTCATGTATTGGCAAAGACTATAATCACAACATAAATAGGCTCAGGAGTATGAGCCTCTATCATGCTTTGCATCATTTGACAATTTTTTTGTTAGAGAATCATCATACTCACCTTGTGTCAAGTGAGTTCAAAGTCCCTTGAAAGAGTATGAGGGGAAAGAGGTAAAAGAATGAGAGTGTTTGGGTAGTGTAACCTTCTTAGTGGGGATGGCACACCCCTTATGTAGGTGACCCGAGAGATACTATGGGCAAGTACATGACTTAAATTTTTTTTTTGGTGTAAGTTGATCAATGCGGGAAGCCTACAATAGGATTTTGTTTGTGTTGAGGTCATATGAATCTGATCAATACAAGAAGTTTCTAATTCATTATTTCCCTTGATAACAAAGCTTGGCTTAGCCATCTATCAAGGGAGTGGTCTAAGTTTTTGTTTTAAATTTGTAATAGCTATCCTTCAAGGGAGCAGTCTATTTATAGTATCAATGAGAAGTTACGTAGCTATCCTTCAAGGGAGAAGTCTATGTTGAGAATCATGACCTGAGAGATTATAACTTGTCTATGTATCCCATTTTTTTTTTTAAATTTTAGTCATGGACATGACTATAGAGGCTTAGAGGTTGTCCACTTTGAGGGAAAAACCATAGCACTTCATAGGTTAACTAAGTGTGTAGTAATAAAGGTTAAGAGGAAGGGAGATGAATGTAATAGGGTTGCTCAAGGGATGAGCTCAAGGTAAACATGAGGTGAAGCGTCACTTGATTAACAAAAGAATGGTTATATGTGCAAAGCATTTAAAGGCTCAGGTTCTGGCCTTCCTTCGAGAGAAGACAAGAGATAAGTTCTTGAGACATACTTGTGAGTTATGATATAGGGTCCAAGCCAATTAGGATAAAACTTACCTCATTTTCTTTTCTCCATGTTCATCACATGTTGATTTTCCTTTAAGATGAGATCTCTGATATTAAAATATTGCACCTTGAGTTTTTTTTTGTAAGCATCTTTGATACACTCTTGATAGATTTAGAAGTGGTTGAGGGCTATGAGATGACATTCATCAAGCAACTCAAGTTGACCCAAATGTTCTTGGTGAAAGTGATCATTAGTAACTATGTCTTATAGAGAGATGTGAAGAGAAGGAATCTAGACCTCAAGAGGCAAAACAACTTCCATCCCATAGACCAAGGAAAAAGGCATAGCACCTATAGGGGTTTGAATGTTGTTTTAGTAAGCCCATAAATCAAAGGGAATGTGTGTGTGCCAATCCTTGCTAGTATCATTGACTACCTTCATCAAGATTTTAGTTAAGTTTTTCATAGAATCTTTTTCCTATCCATTTTCTTGTGGATAGTATAATGATGAGAAGATTAATTTGAATTAAAAATAATCACAAAGATTTTAGATAGTCTTATTTTTGAAATATTTGTCATTGTATGTTATAATTTTATGGGGGACATCAAAACAATATATGATGTGATGGTTGATAAAGTCAACAATTTTTTCAGCCTTAGTGGAGATGAGAGGAATGGCCTCTACCCACTTGGTGAAGTATTTAGTAGCAGTAATGATGGAATGGTGATGGAGAGATGAATGAGGGCTAATCTCACCGATTATATCCAAATCCCATTGGGAGAAGGGATAGAAGTCTTTAATGACTTGTAAGGCATGGCTTGGAACATGAAGGATGTTAGCATGTTAATAACATTTGATGCAACATTGAACTATTCACTATAGTATTGATGGAGTTTTGGCCAATAGTAGCCAAGTCGAAGGATACATTTGGCAATGATGTTACCATTGAAATATCCACCACAAATCCTATTATGGACTTCCTTAATGGTGAAGGGGATCTCAATACTAACGAGGCATCTAAGGAGGAGACCATCAAAACCTCACTTGTAGATAAGTCCCCCTAACATAGTGTAACAAGTGGCATGTTTCATGAAGGCACATATCCCATTAATGAAGAGGTCAAAATGGGTAATAGAAAATGAGAGGTAATCTGTGAGTTGCTTATACCATAATTTGTGTGGGTTGTGTGTTACATTGCCTATAAAAAGAATGTTACTTGATACATAGGAGGGCAATGTTAAGTGATGTATAATGAGATAGATTTTTGAGGAAAAGGGTGAAGAGGGTATGTGTGAAGCAAGAGAAGCCATTGTGTTATCAAACTTGCTTATAGATCAAGGAATAGTTTTCAAGAAGTAGGAGTCAAATGATTCCAATAGTGTATCCACACGATGTTTATATCATTACAAAATTTCATTTTTGCATAGGTAGGAACCATTAACCTGATTAACCACTAGTTGGGAGTCACCAAAAATGGTTATTGATTTAACACGTAAAAAAATAGTTATTTGAAGCCCTAAGATCAAATCTTCATATTCAGCCATATTTTTAGTACATTCAAAATCTAGTTTAAATGACAAAGTCATAGGCTCGCCATTAAGAGGGATGAGGATGGCCCCCACACCCCTACTATATTTACATTTATACCTATCAAAGAACATCATCATTTGATAGGAGATGTCATCAATGGAGAGTGTTGTGATAGATTCATTAGGGAATTAAAGGTTTGAAGGCTGGTTGTCAGGTAAAGGAGCAATAACTAACTGATAAATGATTATTTTCCCATTGATAAACTTTTGTTGAATAAATTTCAAGTCAAATTCAATAAGGATCATGAGCCATTGAGCTACATGTTGGTTGTGATATGGCTTGGAATGCATGTATTTGAGGGGATTAGTATGGGTGATGATGAAGGTTTTGTGATTTAAGAGGTAATGACGGAGCTTGGAAGTTACAAAGAATAATGCAAGACAAAGTTTTTTGATATGGGTATATCAAGTTTCATATTCAATAAGTGTGTGAATTATGTAGTAAACTACTTTTTCTAGATGGCGATCATCTCGATGTGTAATCATAACACCTATAGAATGGTCTGTTGTTGAGATGTAAAGGTAGAAAAGTTGGTTTTCCTTATGTGGAATAAGATCTAGTGGGGAAAGGAGATACCATTTGAGTGTGTCAAAGGCTTTCTAGAAATCTATATTCCAATGGAAGGAGACATATTTTTTTAGGAGATGGTGAAAGGGTTGACAATGATCTAACAACTGGGAGATGAAGTGGTGGATTGACTGAAGCTTACCTTGTAGGCTACAGAGTTGTTTGATATTAGTAGGTGGAGGCATGTCTATTATTACTCAAAATTTAGCAGGGATGACTTCAATACCATGTAAAGAAATTATAAATCCTAAGAGTTTATCAAAAAGGACACCAAAGATGCATTTCTTTGGGTTTATTTGAATGTTATATTAGAGGAGATGAGTGAATATGATTTTGAAAATTATCAAGTGATCTTGGAAAAGTTTAGACTATTAGAGTAAGTCATCCATGTAGTCTTCCATAATTTTTTGTAGGAGATTATGGAAGATGTAAGTCATGGCATGTTGGTAGGTTGCACCAACATTCTTTAGACCAAAGGGCATTACCTGATAATAGAAATCCCCCCATGGGGTAATGAAAGTTGTCTTGTGTTGATCCTTGGGAGTAACTAGGATTTGATTATAACCTGAGAACCCATCCATAAGTGATAGCATCTCATGGCCGGCTATTAGATCAACATGTTGGTTGATACTTGGCAAAGGGAAGTCATCTTTTGGACAAGTGAGGTTTAGGTCATGGTAGTCAGTGCAGTTGCAAATTCCCCCTATTAATTTTATGTCCATTGCAGGTATTCGATGGGTTGAATAAAGTTAGTAGAAAAGAGTCATTAGAGCTCTTTTTTGACAAGGAGAGCAATATGAGGATGTATTTTATGAAGCTTTTACTTAATAGGTTTAGCATCTCAATTGGTGACAATGTTATGGGTGATGATAGAGGGGTCAATACTAGGCATGTCATTATAAGACAAAGTGAAGGCTTTGATATGGTCATTAAGAAATGTGGCATAATTATCTTGCTTAGAGGAGTCCAAAGATTGGCCAATCTTAAGGACATAGTGGTTATTATGAGAGGGCAGATTAATGTCAATGGTTGATTCATTTAACATAGCTTGTGTTTCAGATGGGAGTAATCATTAGATATAGGGATCATCTACATCCATGTATGTGAGAATAGCATCATCATCTTGACATTAGATAGTGTTGATAGTGGGAGAGTCTTCATCAATCATTTCAGGATGAATGAGAGGGAAGGACCTTATTTTCTTACCCAAGTGATAGGTGAGGGGGCCCAAATGGATGGCATTTATTGAAAAAAAAATAGGAGGTATAGATACCTCCAATTTAATAGGTGATGGTGGAGGAGAGGATGGAGAAGGAGAGACTAGCTCTTTGATAATTGGTATATGAGAAGCTTTGGTGAGTTTAGTTGGTTTTTCAAAACCCAATCCATGCTACTTTTTGGCATTTTTAATGGTTTTATTGGTGGGATATTCAACAGGCATATGAACACCCTGCTCATAACAACCCAAACCAAATCCTTTCTAGACACACCTATAAAGATAGGTGTGAGTGAAGCTAGGATTTCCTAAGAAAGAGAAGTCACAGGTAAATGGTTGTGGTGAAGAGGATGGATTTCCGATAGTGGGAGCTCGATCAATTCCCCCATATGTGAAATTAGTTTAAAGGTTAGGGGGACCATAAATGATGACCATGCCAATATAGGGATCATAATAGGGTGAATATAAATATTTCCATACTCTTGTAGAGTAGGGAACATGTTGAGTGTCAACAAATAATATTCTCTGAGTGACATATGCTTAAAAGTTTCTTCCATGGGTCTTTGTCATGAATTTATGTTGTTGATATTTGTGTAACTGGGGTAGTGAAGCTTATGGAAGCTTCAAAAGTATAATGTGAAGGAGATGATGTATTTAATGAAATGAGAACATCATTTGGGATAGAAGTCATGTTTCATATTTTGAAAGGAGATGGGTCGGTGGGAATAACATGCACTTGCCCATTATTCTCAAACTTGATGCAATAGTGCAAAGTCAAGGGCACACATGCCATATCACATATCCAAGGTCATCCAAGCAGTATGCTATATTAAAAATATCTTTCTAAAACATAGAAGAGCTCAATAATTGTGTGGGGACCCACATAGATATGTAAGACAATAGTGCCCACTGTAGTAGTAGTAGTGGTATCATTAAAATAACAAAGCACCGTGTCAGTTTGAGACATGCAATTATCAGGAAGGGCTAGTTATTTGTAGGCATGGGTGGAGATAATATTAATACTATCTTCTCCATATATTATGACTCTTTTAACATGAATTTGATTGATATATGCATGATAAAAATCTTGATCTTTAGGGTGTTGAAGTGGTATTTCCAAATCACCAAAAGAAATCAGGGAGATGGTGTTATGAGAGCTGACCAAAGCTGAGGATCATCAAGTTGTACATCAAACACTTTTAATTCACTAATCAAAGCTTGATGGTGTTGGGGTGAGTTTTGGATTAACTCATACAAGGACATTTTCATAGAGGTTTGGTGAAGTTGTTTTAACATTGAGTCTTGAATAACTTCTAAAGATGTTGGTTTTGGGACACCCAAGATGGAAATCTTGGGATTCAAATGAGGAGTGTATTTTGATAATGGATGAGCCCAAGGGGAAATGACCTTTTCCTTACCTTTATCCTTTTTATTTTGTGACCGCATGGCCACATTAACCGTGTTGATCTAAAACATAGGTGAAGAAGGTGGAAAAAGGGGTATGACAACATATTTGGGTTTGAATTTAGGTGGAATGGTATGAGGCATTATGGATGACACAGGTAGAATAACAATAAGGATAATGGGAGTATCAACAAAGAAAGTGTCGATATCAAAGTTTTGTTGAATGACTGTTGTGAGAGCTTTACAACTTTTAGTATCATGTCTAAGTAAACAATGATATAGACACACTTATGTATCATCAAACCAAGATGTGTTCAGTCTAAGAGGGTTATAAGGCTTAATGGGAGGAAGGATTATTGTGGAAGATTACAAAAACTGACATAGGAAAAAGATCTAAGATCCTGCGAGTGGGATAACACTTATTATTGTAATGGGGGTGGACACCTTCTTTGGTTTAGGAGTCATAAGGGTGATTTTATGTGGAACATTTTTAGGTGGTGGTGGAACCATGTGTTTTTATGACACTTTCTTGGTGGTAGGTGTCACGGTGTTAGATGTGAAAGGCCTACTAGGTGGTAGAGGTAGTAGTGGAGGTAACTTAGCCTTTTATTTTTCTTGGATCAGTGATACCCCAACTAAAGTAGAGGGATGTGGTCCCAAATTTGAAGGAAAAGTTGAGGGTGGAAGAGGTAAATATCAATGAGATCTAGGAAGCTTAACATTCTTCCTTAGTTCAAGATGTATAACTCTAACTTGTGGTTAGAGAGTCAGATCTAATTTCACCTATGGATGAGTTAGACTAGAGACTGGGTGAATGCTTAAAGACCTAATCTACTTTAATTTGGTAGATGTCTATGAGGGTGAGGGCTATGACATAGAAGGATGAGATTCTGGTGATTTTGGTGAAGAAGCTCTGACTTTGTCAAAGACCTTAAAGTAAAGGGTAGTGAGAGGATTGGTAGTAGAGGATGACACTTGTTGTGTAGGATAAGGAGTTTTATGTCGATCCCAAAATGTTGCATGATCTAGCTTCATGGAGTCAAGAAATTCTAGATTCCCCACTAACTATGAGAAGGGTTTATATGAAGTTGATGTAGGCCTTATGATTGATTCTTTAGAAGGATTAGGTGATTGAGAAAGATGGAAATTGTTGGCCTCTACTACCTCAGGCCATTTATGAGAAAGAGCCACAATAAGGTCTTCTTCAACAGAGATGGGAGAAGAGGCATGGTGTTCCACATGTGGGGGAGAGGTAGGAAAAGAAGGCTCTCAAGGTGGTAGAGCATAGGTATAATTACTCCCTCAACATGTGTATAAAGAACAAGTAAAGTATGATCTTCCATAGGTAAAATAAGTGGTAAAATTGGTTGAATTGGAGTAGGCACAATAGGTCTCTCATCTAATGTAAGGGTGGATAACACTGGCTCCTCTAAGTGTGAAGGAGGAGTGGATGGGGTAATACCTTCCATCAGTGGAGGAGAGGTAGGAAAAAAAGGTTATTCAAGAGGATATAACATAGGAATGATTTTCCCCTCAACATGTAGTTGAGGAATGGGTAAGGCATGGTCCTTAAGTGGTAAGAGGATAGGTAAAATGGGTGTAAAAGGAATTGGAAATACAAGCTCCTCTTGTGGAAAAAGGAGAGGTAAAGGAGGCCCTTCTTCATGTGGGAGTGGAATGGGTGAAGTAGGCTCTTCTACCTAAGGAGGAAGGATAGGCAAAACAAACTCCACTGATTGTGGGGGAGGCGTAGGTAAAATGGGTGCCTCTTATTGTGGGAGAGGTTGGACTGGAGGTATAGGAAAGACCATATTGATGGTATGGATATTATGATCACATGAGTCATCATTTTTGGTATAAACATTATTTTGATTGGGTGAATGGTTAGGAAAAGGCTATTTGAACACATCCATATTTTTATGAGTAGGTGCATTAGGGTTATCCAAGATGAGATCACCCCTGTAAAACATGTCTTGAAAAATGTTCTTGAATGTTTTACAATTATTAGAATTGTGTCCTTTGACTTGATGGTAGCCACAACACTCATCCTCCTTATACCAAGTAGGAATAGGATGGGAAGGATTAAACTATATAGGAGGCTTGATTTGAGGAAGAGTTATAGTTCCCTATTGTAAAAGTTTTTCCAAAATAGAAGTATATGACTCCCTAATGGGAGTGTATCATCTTTGTTCATACCGTTGTTGGAATTGATTGGTTGGATTTTGTGAGGCCAAGGAATTAGGTTAGTTTGTGGTTGTGGAAGAAGTTGATTTAATGACCACCGCATTGGTGGAGCCTTTAGATTTTTTGTTAGAATTAGAAGGTTTAGAAGAAGAGGAGTCATTTGATTTGGAATTGGCATTCTTACTATGTAACTTGAATCTATCTTTGTTTATAGCCCAGATGTCGAGTTTTTGTGCTATTGTAAAGGCTTCATCAAATGTGCAAAAAGTTTTTACTTAGAGTGTAGATGAATGTGCTTAGCACATGCCCTCGAGAACATCTCAATAAGCTCAGGTTGGGGAAAAGAGAAGGAGAGTTGATTGATAGAGAAATGGTCTAGGAATAATTGTGCAAGTTGGGTAAATGAGAAAAGGGAGTGCTGAGTTATATAGTTATACCAATCTATGGCAGCACCTTAAAGAGACATAGGGAAGGTGTGAAGTAGTAAGGCATCATCATGCCCTATTAAATAACAAGCATGTCTAAATGCTCACAAATGTTGTTTTGGGTCTTCTTTACTCTAGAACTGAGTAAATTTGGGGAGTTTCCATTAGATTGGATAAGGCAGAATAGGAAAAAAAGGATGGATGGGCTCATTGTATATTTTATCATAAGATAACACATTCTTTGAACCCAACACAAATATCTCTAGACTAGACATCTTGTCTATCAACATCCTAATGAGTTCTGGAGGGGGATTGGTTTAGGAGATACCCCATAAGTTATAAAGAGCTTGATAAGAAGTATAGGTATCATATGACATAGATTGCTATGGTTGTGTTGACACAACATAGGAGTAGTGAGTCATAAGTTAGGGGGAAAAAATGAAAGGGGTTTGTCCCACTAGGTTAGAGACAATGCTTTGGTTGAATGTTGTTATTGTAAGTTGGGTTGTTGGCATGGTTATATTAGGTGAAAGGTGAGTTGTAACTCATGTAATTATAGGTGCAAGAGTAGATGGGATGGGTACCACCAAATTTGAAATGGGGTTAGACTTGATTGAACTACTTATGGTTGTGAAGGCAGGGAAGTCATGACAGGGGTTATGTGGGATTGGGTAGTTAACGATGCTAAACTTTGGACATTTTTTTATGGTTAGGTTACTTATTGAAATGGTGGTTTGAGTAACCATGGGAAACATAGTGGATATATATAAAATTGAAGTTGTTTCCATCAAATAAGTTGTCATACCATATAGTGGGTCACCTAAAGAATTATGGATTTGGGTCATGGTAAGGTAATCTTGAAGGGCTGCCACATTACGATCAAGAAATCTAGAAAAATATTGATCTCCTTCAAGCATTATGGGAATTTGGTTGGGGCTGGGAGTATGCTCTGTATCTAAAGTATGCTCCATTATAGAATCAACAACAAGAGGGGAAGGTGGAAGTGGTTTCTAGCTTGCATAATCAGTAAGAATTTTGGATTGGCTTCATGTCAATACCATGCAAGAAGAAGTATAAATAGTCTTAGAACTTTGTATTAGTGACAGAGTGAGAAAAAACTAGGTTTGGGTGTAGGTAGGTAGGTTTTTTTATCTTGTTGTTTTGAGAAAACTATAAATAACCAAATTACATAGTTACTGACATCGGTCACTTGATCAATGTTGGTAGGTTAAAGTCTGCCGACATTGGTGGATTTAACTAATGTTGGTCATTGTGGAGTCTTGAGAGATGAAAAATACAATGTTTTAGAAACCTAGAGGAAAAATCTAGGCAAAATAGAGGATGTAAGAGGTTTGTATAAGGAGAATGAACACTAGAAAAACCTGATTTAATAGGTTATACAACATGAGTATTATGAATAGTGTTGATTTTATAAATCAATGGAAAAATGTCCTTAACAACTCAAAAATATAGAAGGAAAATAGAAAATTAGAAAAAGAACATAAAACCACTAATTATTAACTCCTAGACATTAATTTTAGTCTCATGTTAGCTTATGCCTTAATCAAATAGTGAGATGAGAGTTTGGTTATCGAAGGTACTAGAAAGCCATCTAGAGCTAGTTTTAGGTTAGTTTTGATGCTCAAGAGGAAATCTGTGTTAGACTAGGTATGTGGCTTGTTATAGGGGCTTGCTCCCTACACTTCATAAACCTAAATCCAAGCTAGGTTGCTTAGCTAGAATATACCTTCTATCTAGAGTTTATACTCTGCCAGAGAATGGAGTGGGTTTTTCCCTTGGTGGTGAAATCTAAGTAGGATAGCCAGGTTGGGTAAGGTGATCCACCAAGTGATGAAATCCCAATGGGCCTTATCCTAGGTGAGTTTAGATGTCTATTTTTGTGAGTGTGATCTTGTAGTGTAACATGGGTGTACTACGATTCATTCATATTTATTGTAATTAACTAGGTGAGCTAATATGTAGCAAGCAAATAATGAAGTGCATTGAGTTTTAAACCCAAATCTAAAGTGTTTTGATTTGAATGAAAATAATGATGAAATAGGAGAAGAGAATGAATTTCACTATCCTAATTTGCATGTAAGAAAGAGATAAATAAGAGATTCTTTTAGCTTGCATGAAAAATGATAAGTTTCTTTTAGATGCATGAGAAAGAGAAGAGTGGCAAGGAAGAAGAAATTTTAGTTTATTACCTTTAAATAGAAAATAAAATGTTAAATATTTCATGTTGAGAAAAAAGGCAGGGAAAAAGTGCAAGGAATGAAATTTTCACTATAATTCACCTATATGAATGCTTAAAACAAGCAATAAACCCAAGGAAAATTTTAGGGTCCCATCGAACATGCCAGAAATGTTTCACTAAATTTTGAATCTATTCGATGTTTAAGGAGAAATAGAGATGAAGGGTAAGGATTAGAGATTAGAGAGAACCCAAACTGGTTTTGCATTGTATCCAAATGATGTTGAGCACTCCTCTTTGGCTAGAGAGGACTACCTATGAATAAGAAAGCACTACCACCAAAAATATTTGTTAATAGATATATGAGTGGGCTGCCAAGCTATGCACTTATTCTTGGAAGTGTCAAACTTTATTAGGGATGACATTCCACTTTTCGAAACAACATAGTAATGAATAACAAAATGAAAGAGAGAGTAAGAGAGATATATTTGTACCATTCTTGTAGTTTGAGTGTAGGAGAGAGTGACATAGTGTAGGTAATGTGAGTTATTGGTGTTTTTGGAGGTTATTTAGGTAGGCTTAGAGAAGTTGATGGAAATACACAATCATTGATGTCGATTGGGCTGCTAATGTCGATAAGGAGATATGACTGATGTTAGTTATTTGACCGATATCAGTAGGGGTAGTAGGTTCTTAGGAGGTTGTAAGAGACTTTTCTAAGCTGGGAGGTAGATGCTGGTCTAGTTTGTGAGGTTGGGAAGAGTCATAAGGGAGTGGGTAAGACTCAGGTGGGTCTAGATAGAGGGTTGGTATGTTTGAAGCAGAGGGAAATAGGTGAAGGAGTTTTACAACTCCTTCATAGGGAGATTTGAGATGTTCATAAAATAATAAACAATATAACATAAAGTAATTGTAAAATAACTATTTAAAGGAATTACAAAACATAGAGATCTACTTAGTTGGTGAAATGGATGAACCATGAGTGCCAGATAAATAGCTCTGATGAGGCAGGTTAAAGCAATAAATGAATAGAAAATATAATCATGTGTTTCCAATTCAAAAGAATCTAAGCTTTGTGTAATATATCAATTCTTAATCTGGATTGATTTGTACAGAGTAATGGTAATCTTGGATGTAGAAAGTCAAATGTCAAAGCCTATATGTGAATGATTGATTTATATGATTTCTTTGACATGAATATTAGCTTGGAATTTGGCTTAAGTAACTGATGTAAGTGATCCCACTGACATCAATCAAGATTTCATCGGTGGCATGAGAATAGGTAAAAGTGTTGTTTTTAGCCTATTTTCTATTCCTTCTCTTGCCAAGTGTGGTATCCATTAGAAAATGGTAGAAATGAAAGGTTAAGAATAACATAGTTAGTTAAGAATTTATGTTAGGGGTGAGAACAAGTCATGGATAGTTAGTATTAGGAGACTAAGTCTTCAGGTGACTCAGAGGGTAAGAATTAATCCTAGGATGAGGTGGCCAAGTAAGGTGGCATTAGTATTTTTTAATTAACTTATTTAAATATTTTTAAATTAATTAAATGTGTGAGGGGTGAAAACATGGGTTAGGAAGGCTAATTATTAAAAGGGGATTGAAAGGGGTTTTGACATAGGGAGTTATGCACATGTGTGACATAATTTTTGTGTCTACATTTGTAACCATAAGATCACCCTTGGTAAGTTTCTAAGAGTCTACTATAAACAACACTGAACAACCCTCACTATTTAATTTCCCTACTGATATTAAATTCTACCTTAATTATGGCACATGTCTAACATCTTTTAGTAACCATGTATTCCCATTCTGAATTTTTGCTTGAACACAACCTTTTCCTACTATACTGCATTTTTAATCATCACCAAGATAAAAATGTCCAAAATCTCCTTGAACATAATCAGTAAAATGATGCCTATGTGGGGTGGCATGAAAAGAAGCCCCTAAATCTAATACCCAAGATTCAACAACATTATCCAAGGAAATAATTAAAGCATCCTAACTAATAGTACCTATTATCATATTTACCTCGGTCTCCTCATGTTTGGTCTTCTTGTCCCAAAGTTCCCAACATTCCTTCTTTGTGTGTTCACTTTTTCCACAATGCTAGTACACCATCTTGACTCTAGATTTAGATCTTCCCTGATGCTTTGACTTTCCATAGTTTCTTTTGATTATGTCCTTTTGTCTCCCTCTAGTCTCCATCATCAAAGCATTCCCTGAAGATGATTCTCCAGTGCTCTTCCTTTGCATTTCCTCACTAATAATCACACCTATAACATCCTCAAACTTTAAACTTTCCTTAGCAGGGATGACATTACTCAGCCATAAACAGGTGATCCCAACTATCTAGTAAGGAGCACAAAATAAATAAAGCCTTAACTTCATCTTCAAATTTAATACCAACAAAAGTTATCATAGTCACAACCATGTTAAAATCATTTAAATGATTAGTTACAAAACCATTTTTATACATTTTCATATTAAATAACCTTTTCATTAAAAATATTTTATTAGAGGTAGAAGGTTTTTCATATAACTCCTCTAATTTATTCATCAGACCAAATGTGGTCATTTCCTCTAAAATATTGAAGGAAACCAAAGATGCAAGGCACAACTGTATGGCTCTCAGTGCTTTCTTATGGAGCAAATTCTAATCTAATTGATTCATACCTAAAGGTTGGCTTATTTTCCCCATCAAAGGGAGATGAAGATCCTTCTGAAACAAGTAGTCCTCCATCTACATCTTCCACAATCCAAAATTCTTCCCATTAAAATTTCAACTCTAGATCTACCATTATCTGCTAGAGCTCCCACTTAAGCTAATATCTTTCCCTATGATTCACCACTTTAGTAAAACCACTAAAGATAGATCTTACCATTTATTAGGAATAAATTATTAATTATGAAATAAAATATATAACACATAATTCATTCCTAAAAATCACAGTAGAATAGACACATGGAATAAAATTTAGATCTAAACAAATACACACATACCACCGATATAACATAGTTCACCCAATGTGGGCTATGTCTACCAAGAACATCTCAATAATATTATAAACAAGAGTACAAGACAACTCTAAAAAATAACCTCTTACAAAGTTAACTTTTTCCAACCTAAATTCACACCAAAATTATTGAGATGCTAAACTACACGTCAAACCTGATCACACTAACCAAATAGAGAATTACATAGCTCAAAATGAGATGTAAAATGCAATGAATAATGTGTTACCCCTCACCCCTATTTACAATTTTCAAAAGCCCTTGAAAAATTCACCATAACCATAAAGATAATCATATCCCCAAAAAATAAGGAAAAAAATAAGGGAGTTTTCAACCACATAATCCCCTGATTCTCTCAACACCTTAGATCACCCCACTTCCCATAAAACATGACATAAATGGGGGAAGTGGTTAATAAACTCAAAAATTTGTCCTACCATTTTAAAAGGTAAATATTTCATGTTAAAAATGCCTCAGTAACTTTATCTTTACCTTAGGGTTGAAATGGACTCCATATTTAACATTTTTCTTATAGTTCTCTTAAGCGTAATCCTATCAACCCATAAGGAAAACTTTAGCTATTCATCTGATGATCTTGAGTAAGTTCTTGTTACTAGGTTCTACTTACCCATTCCCTTAAGGGTTGTAATTAGAATCATAGGTCAATTCAATCCCATACTCTTTTCATAATGCCACTAAAGGCTTGGCTTAGAAGATCATAGTATTGTCAGAAATAACTTTAAAATACACAAAAAATCTACAAATAATTTGATTTAACAAAAAATCCATAAAAACTTGGTGTGTTGATTTCTTTGTAGGGACCACTTCAATACACTTTTTGAAGTAGTCAATTTCAACTTTATCCATCTATGTTTAGTGCTTGACGAATCAATAATTTCTCTAATGAAATCCATTCCCCATTATCTGAATGGACCTTCAATTGTCATAGGCTAGAAAGGAAAAGAACCTAAAGATTTCATTATCCCAGTAGATCACTGACATTTTTCACACTTTTTGAGTGTCTGAGCAACATCCTTAAATAATGATGGCCACTAATAACCAACTCTTAGAATTTTATGACCTATAACCTTAGGTGCAAAATGACCACCACACACTCCACTGTGGAAGTCTTTAATTAAGTCAATAGTTTGTTCTTCTAGCACGCATCTCAGGAGAACCTGATCCAGATTCTTCCATGCTAGTCCATTTTTAGTCAAGAGGTACTTTTGGGAAATAAGCTTGAGAGTTCTTCTTTGATTTTTGTCCAAGTAAAAGGGATAGTTCATATTATGCAAGTAGAAAATAATATCTCTATACCACAAAGACACATTAATTTGACTCAAAGAATCATCAACATTAAAAATAGTAGTGTTTACCTCATATATTGCAAATTGGTCTCATTCATAAGCTTGAATAGACCCATTCATATTACTAACTTATTGGTCTGAATATCCATGTCATACTCTTGTAACTTATTGAGCCACCTACATCTCTTGATAGATACTTCAATCTGAGTCAAGATGTCCTTCACCATGTTATGTGGGACATAAGCAATAATCTTTAAACTTAGAAGTTAAGGCCTAAATGTCTTGATATATTTCAAGAGAGTGAAATCTTGATTTTCTATAATGGTATAGTTCAATTCAAGATCTTACATAGCTTTGCTAAAGAAAACTATGGGTTACTCATGACCATCTTCATTCTTTTTCAATAAGACAAAAATAATAGTATTATATGATGCAAAAGAGAATATATAAAATGGCTTTGTGTAATCAGGGTTGGCCAAGATGTGATAAGACTTTAAATCTCCTTTGATGTCATTGAATTCTTTCATGACCTTCTCCTCCCATTTTTTGGTCTAGTCCTTCTTCAACATGGAAGTAATAGGTAGAGTAATCTCTACAAAATTGGACTCAAACTTCCTTACAAAGTGAATTTTCCCAAAGAAAGACTGAATTCCCCTCTTGGAAAGCGGGATAGGTACTTATTCAATGTATTTGTCCCTTTTAAGGTCAATCATGACACCATCCATATATATTATATGTCCCATCAGCCTGGCCTTTGGTACTCTAAAGTGACATGTCTTTGGATTAAGTGAAATGTTGAACTACCTGCATCTAATCAACATCTATTCTAGATCCTCTAAATATTCTTCTCTATTCTTGAAGTACATAGTAATGTTATCCTAATACACAGTATTGAACTGGTTAAATATCCCTACAAGATCAATGCTCAAGCTCACTAGAACATTGCACCAGTATTCATCAACCCAAAAGGCATCCTCATATATACATACATGTCCCAAGGAACTATGAATATAGTCTTGGATCTCTTAGATTCCTTCACCATAGCCTAGTTATACCCTAAGAATCCATCTAATGTGGATAACATCTCTAATCCAGTAACACTTTGTAGTAGGTTCTCCATATTAGGTAGGGGATAATTATCTTTCAAAGAAGCTTTAATAAAATTTTGTAAATCCAAACATAAGTGGATGTCACCATTTTTATTTCTCACAAGGACTAAATTTACTACCCATGATGAATACTTGATGGGTTGAATGATACCACAGTCCCTTAGGTTATTTAACTCATCCCACATCTTAATGGCCAAGATGGGTTAATAAGTCTTTGTTTCTACCTGAAAGGCTTTCTATCAGGCTACACTAGGATGACATGCTAGAAAAAATATTTACTTTACACTTTCAACTTAGAATAAGACCATGCTAGATAATCTTGGTACTTCCTTAGTAGCTTCATGTAATTTTTCTTCTCAACTACACTTAGGTGAGTACCTAGCCAAACCTTTCTTGGATTCTCATGAGAACCCAAAACAAACTTAGTCACATATTTTGAAATAAATGAGTCTCTTGATTTGATTCTATTAGTTCCATCAAAATATGCCTCTAAACTCACTAATCCTCTTGGGATCATTTTTGTCTTCAATTACATAATGTGCTTCCCACACAAGGTCTCCTTCCCATCACAAACCTGAACCATGGATTCCAAGTCTATGAGTTAATCATGGAATTCAGCTCCATAGTTTAGAAACCTCTTAATCTATTTATCATCATCAAACACCTACTAATGATGAACATTATCTGGGACTGAAGTCCTAACTAGAACCTCCACCTAATAATGAAAATAAGGGGTTGTATTTTTAATATCAAACTAAGTGTCTAACCCTAAAAGTCTATCAGCTTCTTTGTAAAAACTTATATCATGATAATAAAGATTGAATGCATCAAATAATTCAAGCAAATCCTAAACAACATTATAATATGATTTCAACCTTTTATTCTTGGTGGCATAAGCATTGCATAATTGATTAACCACCATCTCAGAATCACCCTTGACAATCAAAATTTTAATTCCATATTCATAGGCAATCCTTAAACCAAATAAGAGTGTCTCATACTCAACAATATTATTTGTGCACTCAAAGGATAACTGAAAATAAGACATAAAAATTTACCACTAGCATCATAGAAGATAACCCCAGCTTTATTTCCAAGATCAGAGTAAGCCCTATCAAATCACATCTTCCAAACTAAACTTTCTTTGTCAGTTTTAACATCAAGAATAATATGTTGTTCACTAGTATCAACATTCCCAACAAATCTTCCTAAGTCAACATCTATGTACAATACTTCATTGAGAGAATGTTTTGGATCTTTAATCATATGTAACATCTTTGGCTCTCTATAAATTCCAATGATTTTACCCTCCAATAGAATGGTGGCATAGGAAAGGTCCATTTGCACACTGACACCCCTACTAGCAGCCCATTTTTGTGACAACAACATCCCCCACTTAGGCGATTAGTCTATAACTAACACATCCATATTCAAATACTTGATAGCATGAACTACCAACTATACAACTAATCCCTTGACTTGTCCCACAAATAGTACCTCTCATCAGTACATGACATAACACTTGCCAAAAGCTAATGTAATTTTCACTACAATCTCATTTAGGACACCTAAGAGCATCACATTACAAGAAGATCCAGAATCAAACATATAGTTGTGGACAATCAGGCTATTGATTATTAGGGTTGTATAAAATGGATCCACATTTAGCTGACTCTCCACTAATGAAGTCTCCAAATAGACCTCTGGAGTAGGTTTAATAACCTCTTCTAATTCCTCATCTTTTTCCAAGTGTGCTGGGGGTAATTTGATTTCATTCATACCAGACCTCTCGCTAAATTTCAAGTACTTAAAATCCCTCTTCCTATGTTCAGGTATTCATAATAATTTAACAAGTGGCATGGTGATTTTTATTTGACTCAACACTTGGGCCATATCACACATGTTATACTAAGGAAGAGGCACATTTGGTGAAAGGGTAACAATGCCTTTAGCTAGGATGCAATCACTTAATGTCTATAGTGAAGTAGGCTAGGATGGATTAACACTCTTGACGATAGTCTTTAGGGGTAGTTTTATCTTAACATCACCTACACCCTTAGGAATACTTGACAAGATAGACATTATGTTGTTCTTAGTAGGAGCACCTCTAGACTTAATAGCTTGGGACATGGGTGATATCTTGGAATCTTATGGGAATGTTGTAGCTTTATTTACTTCCTTGCTTGTATTCCCTACATTTGGATTTTATGGGTAGTGTCTTGAGCAACAACACCTGGTTGCCTACTTCTCAAGTAATATTCCTTCTTTTAGGTAGTTATTATGTTAGTTAATAGTTGCCTATCCTTATTTGATGGAATTCCCCCATGATATTTCATAATCATCATATAGCATAAGAGATAAAAATCATGAATGTGCAATTCATATGTTTGTGCCATATTAACATCACAAGTGAATTCAAAAGTTGGGATACTCTCCATTTCGATCATGCTCCAAAATTGATCATTCGTAGTAACATTCAGTATTTCTTTGGAGGTGGATGTTATATTTTGGAAACTTTTAAAATTGAACATAAAAATATCATATTTAGATGATGTATACTTAGTTTCATCTGAATATCCATCAATTTGTTTAGTACTATCATATGGAGGGTGTGGAAGGAAACACTTGTCACAGCAATTAATGTCTAAATAAGAATTCATAGTATTTACCTTAGCATTTAAAGGATCAGGCACCTCTCTTCCAACCCCTCTATTCTGATTTCTATCTATTCTTTCTTCATGTGCAAGCCTCTTCCCTCTATCATTTATTAGATTGTGGAAATCAACCCTCCCTTATGTTTGATTTGGGTTTGGAGCCTTTCATGATTGGTAGACACATGAGGCCAAAGTCTTGACAGTCTCCTCTAAATTGGCTATCTTTATGGATTGTGCCTTTTTTAGATTAACAAATTTTACATCAACCCACTTATTCATGGGCTTTCCCATAACCTTTATGTTACTTTCAATTTGGATGTCCATATTAAATTCCAACCATAGGTTTGTGGGAGCCTTGTCTCTCAGGTAATAAGAAACCTTCTTATCAAAGGCATCATAGTATTTTATCAAGCACACTATATCATTGGGCCCAATATTTTCAGCTAGTTGCATCATAACCTTATTGAACCAGGTATTGAAGTCCTTCACACATTCATTAGGATTCTTTTTTATGTTTTCAAATTTAGCTAAGAGAAACCTTGGATCAATCCTAGCACCATATTGAATTTTAAAAACATTCTACATATCCTCCCATGAATCAATGCATTTAGGGGGAAGAGAGTTGAACCACTCATGATCAACTTCCTCTAACATGTGTAAAAATAGATTGATGCATACATCCTCATACTCAACCTCATAATCTTCAATAATATTATGAAAATCCCTCAAGTGCTAATCACCACTCACTACATTATTCTCTTATAATTTTGGAAGGCATTTCCTTACTTCATTAGGATAGCCTACCATTTCATCAAAATTTATAGGCCTAAATTTGGGAACATGGAATGCAGGACACTCATTCTCATCTTGGTCCATATGCCTCATGATTGGTTTAATGAAAGGTTCAAGAACAAATGGCAAAGGGATATGAAAAGGTGAATGAGGTTTAGTTGGTGGATCAAACTTGGGAGGGTTTTGGTTGAGAAGGATCTCGGTAATACATAGGACTATAGGTTTCAGAGTCAGTAGAAGAGCTATGATGGTACTCAATAATAAAGGGATCAATAAATAGTTCAATATTATCATAATCTTGATGGTATTTAGTAGCTAAACTTTTCCCTTCAATAGGATTTCAAATTTATCTCCTTTGTCTTTGATATAAACTTAATGGTGAGATAGGTTTCTTAAATGGGTCACCTTTGAAAGATGATCTTAGTCCTTCTAGCTTTGCAAACAAGAAATTACTCAAAGCTGAAAGTTGGTAAAGATATTCAAACCAGGCACTGATCTTTCTTAAAACTAGATGATGGAATCATATTCTCTACTAGAATCAAAATTATAGAATATAATAGTTAACACACTGATTGTGATACATGTTAAAAACATACCTTATTGAGTCTAATGATGAGATAATAACACAAAGACACTAAAATTTTCAAATTTTATTCAAAAGGTAAAAAACAACTTCCAACATACAATATTAATAAATCTTTGTAATAAACTCAATAGATGTCAAATTATCAAACCTTAAAATTTCCTAGCACATCCCTAGTGGAGTGTTATAGGATTCATAGCCAAGATAGTATGACTATATAAAATAACAAACAGAGAACCTTCAAACTAGAAATACTTATAGCTCTCTTCAAGAGTTCTTAGTAACATAAGTGCCATGGGTGTCTTTTGTCCCTAGAAATAGTGCCAAAAAGAGTGTTGGTTCCCAGTTATACACCTCATACACTCAACCTTACACACTTGAAATAAAAATGTCAAATAATGATGAAAAACCAACTAGTATGTCATTGTAGTTGGGGAAGGGTTTGGCATCAAGATTAGACTAAATGCATAAAATGATTACGAGGCACCTATAAAGGGTATGGTCAACTCCCTACTACTTATGTCTCTACCTGAACCAAGGTGAGAGGACATATGGGGTAGCTTTCTCATATGGAGAGATTCTAAAATTTAACCTCCATGGAGATTTTTGGCTAAAGGAATAAATAATACCAGGGCATAACCAAGTTTGCACACTTCACCTATGAAGGGTTGTCACACAAAATGCATAAATGATCCAATTCATATACAAGCTACTAAATATAGATGGGAAAGAGACTGTAATCTTCATCCTAAAGAATATTCACACTTCACCCTCCATGGAGATTTTTGGCTCAAGGAATAAATATGACCAGGGCATAACCAAGTTTGCACACTTCACCCGTGAAGGGTTGTCACACAAAATGCATAAATGATCCAAGTCATATACAAGCTATTAAATACAAATGGGAAAGAGACTGTAATCTTCATCTTAAAGAATGTTCAACGACATAGGCACTGAATAAAAGACTTCAATGCAAAGATTGTAAAGCACAAACTACAAACACATTTCAAATATGTAAGATCTTATGCGTTTTCAAGGAAAATAATACTTATAGTATGCAAAGGGTGTATTATTTATAGGGTAGGATAGGGTAGGACAAGTTATATGATTAAAAAGAAAGAGGGTGTTGTGCTTTAGTTTCCAATAGCAAGGTATCTTGTAATATTTCATGATAATATTCCTTAGCAAAGATGTAGAAAAAATTCAAATGCAAGATAATGGTAAATACCAAATTATTCCTAAAAGACTAGAACATATATTGAAACTAATCTTTCAAATGATTTTCCCTATCAAATCCATAAACCTAGGGTGCCCTAACAAGTTATTCAACAACCTATCTTAAAATTAATGCAGAAAGAGTTTGTAATCTAAATCTATACTAAAAATGACAACCAACAGTGAGCAAAAACCCAAATGTCCAATCAATAATTCTTAAAAAACATGTCACTGCACTTCATCTACAAGAAATAATAAAGAACCACAAACATTCTCATTAACTTGAAAAAAAATATTACACACATCAGTATTTCAAAATTCTACCATGGGGACAAGCATGTTGAGATTGATATTTTGACAAGGGAGACATAAACATGATCTCAAATCTTTCTAATGGATGTACAAGTACAACCACCTTAGTAAGGGAAATGAAATCTACACACATCAACTAATCCCAAAAACATTTCTATAGAACCTATACTTAGAGAAGATGAACACCAGAAACAACAACCAATAAAAACCTTGAATAGTGGAGAAACCCCCTATTTATACATTTTCAAATCTAGAACTGTGGGTTACAACTTTCAAATTTTCAAAAAAAACTTTCAAATCCACCAAGATGCTTCTAGATGGAAAGTATTCCCTTGCCATAGCTAAAATCTTCATCCATTTGCAAGAAAAATCATAACTCTAACTACCTCTACAAAGAATGATGAAGATTGCAACAAACTCTTTGATCTCTTGCTTGGAATTCTTTCACATGAGTTGGAAGGAGAAAATTAATGGTAGAGGGTTGAACAAACTTTGTATATGTGTGCAACTACTTGGGGATGCTCTTGACCACTTACCTGCACAGCTAAAAACTTATGTATAGATGCTCTCCCTCTCATGCACACCATGAAACAACCTAAATTTTCCATGATTCCTTGGGAATATTCTAGATCCATGGTCCTTTGAATGATATTCTTTGGAGTGGCCCACCTTGGATCTACAAGCCTACAATTTCTCTCCCACGGAGGAACTTGGATAAGCACAATAATGAAATAATGAAAAAGACTTAGGTCATTTTCAACTCTTCACCTTTTGGCTCCAACTTATTTTTCACATTTTGCATTTTGAAAATTTTCCCTTTTCACATCTAGCCTTTTAAAGTTTCCCTCATATATTTTAAAATTAAAAAAATGAATTATTTTCACCCTTGAGGTTACCATGTCTCATTTACAAATTTGCCAAGTCAACTTGCTACCAGTGGTGAAATCTCAGCCAATTCCTTGCATAGGGTCTTTGAATATGATGTATATATCTATTTGGCATCACCATGTCATGTCTGATCATAAATATCTTTGATTTACACTGACCTCAACATTACTTGTCTCCATATGTAGTTAGACTTCTTATTCATCCATAGAACACTTCATTGGATGCCACATTGGATTTAATTGGGCACTCGCAAGGCTTAAAACTGACTAGGCTACTTTATTGGCTCTAATATGAGCACGTGTCACTTTATTATTGGTTATGAGCCCTTTGAATAGTCCATCTTGGCTCACACCATTAGATTTTCTCACCTGAGCAAACACATTCCATTGATATTGATCCAAAAGATCAAATGTCATTGGTTATCTACAAGTCTTGTACCAATATGGTGCCACTTGATATCTCCATGGGCTATCTACATCCTACTATGTCATTTATATTGGGTTAATGCACTCTTTCCAAGAGGTGGTCTTGAATTCATTCTAGGCTTTGTTGAAAAGTCTTAACTTAATACATGCCATAGATCAGATTATGTACACTTGAACATGTACCATTGATTTATAGGAATGTGCTCGATCTTTATCCTGTGACCATGTATTGACTTTTCTACTATGCTCTTACACCATTAGATCTTTTCATTCAATCAAATGCACATTGTCAAATTTTAATCCATGATATTGAACATGATTTATTCCTTGCAAATAGTCTCTATTGATTTGATCACCATTGTACCATGTGGTGGCACCTTATGCTTCTTAACCTTTTGACCTATTTTGCTCACTGTCAAATCTCTAATAGGGTTCCCATGATGGTGACACTTGTCACTATCTAGCACATCCTAGGGATTTATTTGAAACATTGGGCTTCTATGCACCATCGATTAGGATTTATACTCTTCACTGCATACCATCGATCGATGGGAACCTACTCAAATTTTAATCATGCCCTGTAAGCTCAACACTTATGTAATTTAGGCAAATTTATTTAGATCTTCTGGTCATCAGGTCTTTTGTCTTTACCATTTCTGTCTTACAACAATCTTGTCTTTGGGACCTTTGTTATGGGCCTTTTATCCATAACAATCTGGTCATAAAAATAATTATTTCAAACATTTTATCTGCAACATTCCTATCTTTAGCATTTCTATCTTTGGCATCCATATGTTCATTTGGCCTTTGCTCATCAGGCTTCTATCTTAGGCAATTTCCTTCACACAATCTTTTCAAAGCATTGAGTACCTTTGGGCCTTTTGTTTTGGAGAAAATGTCTGATAAAATTAATTCCTTCAGGGTTTTACCATGGATAATTTTCTCAATAGAATTGATCCTCTAAGCTTCTTACCACATATAAAATGTCTAATGGAATTAATTACTTAAAGATTCTTTCCATGGGAAAAATGTCCAATAGAATTAATTCCTTTAGGATTTTTGTCGTGAGTAGTTTACCTAAAACAAATTGGAATTTAATTTTTTGTCAAAGGAATTGGCCCTGACATTTAGCTGAAATAATTAACCTTGACACTTTTGCCAAATAAATTGACCTTGACATTTGTCTAAAAGAATTTACCTTGACACTTTTTTAGACATAATGCAATTCTTTTGGACTTTTTGTAGTAGACAAAATGTCTGACAGAAATGGGCTTCTTGTGAACACTTTGGCCAAGACATTAAATTTCTTCAAAAAAAATTTAGTGGATAAAATATCTGACAAAAATAAGTCTTCAAATTTTTTTTCTGAGACAAAAATCTTGAAGACTTATTTTCGTCAAGCAAAGTGTTCACATAAAAATCTTGAAAAAGTCTAAGGGATTTACACATATGACAAGTAAAGACTAATATAACCTTGAAATTTACCTTAGAGTGAACATGGAACTTGACCTTGTAGTGAACATTTGAAGACATAAATTAGGCTAAGGACTTAGTCATATATAGTCAACTCAGGCTAGACTTAGACATTTTCACTTGACAAGGGCTCAATTACTTTAATGCAATGCTGGGCACTAACACAAGGATAAATCTCCAAATTGTATTCCAAGAGAGGTTTCCATGATTCTAAGATCTAATGATGAATATCAGGCAGATGCAGCCAAAAATTGTCAAACTTACAAATTAAACACTATTTTACAAACCATTCCTAATTTTTAATAATTTTTGCCAGCGTCATTTTCAAAGGAAACCACCAGAATATTACTTGACACTATAAGGAGAAAAACTTCATGCTTCTTATATATATATATATATGAGAATAATATTTAGACTTAGCCAACCCAACTTCCTCCAAGGATAAAAAATCCAAGATGTTATCATTAAGTAGGAAATAAACTAGGTAAACAA